>JAQGBW010003473.1:0-16208 GCA_034698625.1 Julus scanicus
GCATTGTTTCGTATTTCTTTTTTGCATACATGCAAATAAATGTTCTACCAATTTTCTGAAAATGTTTTGGGAACAATGGGGAAAATATGAGTTTTATTGGGGGTGCAATTACATTTTTTGTCCACTGTATCATTGTTTACAAAAAATCAGTTTTATTTGTTGTCAATATTGTACAACATATTAAGCATTACAGAGTGATGCATGTCAGGCCCAATTCAGCAATGTAGTTTAAACTGCGATATTATTCAAATGTGTGCCTATATTCTAAATACATACTTTGTAACCCAAATACGTAACGTTTAAACTAGACCCACCAAGCTATTTTGTTCCATTTTAGATCGGTTTAGTGCCATACTTTCTTCTCTGTTTTTTCAGTAAAAGTTAGACTTTTGTGTTTGTTAACTTTACTATTTTTCCAATTTCTGGCACAGAAATATTATTTGTCACTTCCAAAATCACAACTGACGCTGACCAAACTATTGCCCTATTTTAACGGCTAATTAAATAGGTATTTTCAATTAATTCAGTTAAAAATCATTTCTAGTTTGACTGGTAGTGATCAAACCAGATGGTCAAACTCTTCCTTCCTGTTTCACAAGATTCGTTTCATCAAGCAATGTTTTTCAACAGTTTTTAATTCATGTGTTTAATAAAATAAGCAGCTCTGTGATGAGCATTTATAATTTTTTATTCTATTTACGATTAATATATAAAAGTGACATTTTCGACTTTTTGGCATGCTCTGATTGCACACATTGCTACGAGCCATTTTATTTTGTGGTCCACTTGCGAAAAATGGCTGCAAAACCCTGTATAATGTAGAAAATGCTGCTATAAAACATGCTAACAGCAAATACTTGGCTAAGGACATCTAGATTTTATTAAGCTCACAACATAACTTCCATTGTAATCATCTTAACAGGTAAACCAGCCAAAATGCTAAAAGAAGTCTTTTGTCCCTACTAGGAGGTGATCTACTAACTACGGGATGGTGAACTTTTATAAATCTAGGAAGGGAGGAGTGGTTTCGACTATAAGTAGCTTGCAACATTAAAAAAAATGAATAGATTCACACAGTTCTATTGTTCAAGGTTCAACCTGGTAGACCTTTCTTTTCTTTAAAAACTCTTTAAACTAAAACACAAAAATCTTAACAGATATTCCAATCTGGATTCACATCCCTATTGCAAGGTTGAACCAGATTTTAAAATTCCTTAATACAGCTTTCTATTTATGGTTTAATACAAGTTTTGTAACATTTTGTGTATGAAAAGTATTTTGCTGATCTCATTTCGACAGAACCAGAACTTGAACTATTGCATCTTGAATATAAGGATCGCCTGGTTAATCCTTCCTGTATTATATAATATGGGTAATAATGTAATTGAACTTAGTGCATTCATGCATTGTTACATTTAGCTCATATTAAACTAGTTCAAATTATACAAATCGCGTGTGTAATTTTAACTGGCATATCGCATAGTCTTTCATATTTCTACTTTAAAGGTTTAAGGTAGGTCATGAGCTCAGGTTACTGTGATGTGTACTACTTAGATAAATTTATCGACGTACTTAAATTTTGCAATTTATCATTGCATTGTTTGATGCTATTTACTTTGGGAACCTCTTATCATCCTCAAAAACATGGACTCACTTGACAAAAATTTCCAACTATTGAGTAATAGACAATTCATGCTACCAAGATGCACAATAGAGATTGTAATGTTATTGAAAAGTTTATAGTTCTAACAAGTGTATAAATCATAATATCAAGGTTTCATAATCAGGCTACATATCATCCAAATCAATAATTCACATTTATTCCCAAGTTGTGTTTTGATGCATATTTTGGATTTTTTTTAAAAAAAAATAAGTTGTTTCACATGTATGTTGGATCGTATCCATCACTTATTTCAGAAGGGATATTGAAAAATATCATTGTTTTGTTATAAAAACGTTTTTTTCTGGAATACTCAATCTTAGAAAATGGGCTGAATTTTTATTCATATTTTGTATTGCAACAAATCTGCCAAGATAAGAAATAGTTTATAGCTGATGGGAGATTTAATAAATCTTTAAATGTTTTGTACAGTTTATTGAAAATTATTTAATAGTCTGTGTTATTAAAACATCTACAATTGTTAATACATTTGTGTTGACTGCATTAACCATCCTCCATTATAATATACTATATACAATTGTATTCTCATGGGCATTTTATCAAAGGGTCATCCATGCTCCCCTTCCTGGAATTCCAGTGTAATATCAAGGGATAATGAGAGTAGTTTGGCATTGCTGGCTAAGCTTTGTGTGTGTATGAAAGTTGCTTTGCAATCCAAATTGTTTTTTCAATAGGCTTAACTTCTCATGAGTCTTGACAAATAACAAATGTGTTCAGTACGTCATTTCGAATGACTACTGTTGTGCTTTTAATTGATTGTAACCTAGCTCCACTTAGGTGAAATGGGCCTTGCCGAGTTTACATGTTTATACTGCTTATCGTTATACGAGTTAAAAAGAGTACATTTACCAGTTTAACATACCCGATATCGGATGGAATGTTTCTAAAGAATGTCATCTAGGCTATCTGGATCATGTCAATTCTTTCATCTGTAAATACATTGCTCTTGCTGGTAGGCTGGTTATACTAGCATTTATTATTGGCGTATTTAGTCTATTTACTGGCTCCATTAGTTTTTGAAATAAGTTGAAGCAGCAGGATCTTGAAAAAGCATTGGCCTGGCTAAGATCTTTTAGAAATAGTGCATTAACTAAGGACAGTGATTAATTTAAGTATTTAATCACCATAAAATCTCTCATAAAATGCACACATTTATTGTAAAAATGAACAATTTGGTACTGGAAGCTGAAATAAAGCGTTTGGAAGGGGCATTTGTGTTTCAAACTCTGCATGTCCATTATCCATTATACGATTAAGTGATGTAGACGTGAATATTACGTTTTATATTTCAGAAAAAGGCAATGGGAAATGAATTGTACGAGCAAGTGATATATTCCTTGGATATAATTGAGAAGGATTACTTTGGGCTACAGTATATGGATGTCAATCATGTACAGGTATGGAAACAACATTTAAAGAAATTATTTCTATCTATACACACTGTGCTTTGCTGATTTTTTTTCTTTCTAAATTTTTACTTGTACAGCACTGGCTTGATCCTACAAAGCAGATAAAGAAACAAGTGAAAAGTAAGGATATGCATGATGTAATTATGTTTTATAGCAAATGGTTGTTTTCATTGAAGTTGTGCATTTTTAGTTGGTCCACCTTACACTTTAAGGCTAAGGGTAAAATTTTATTCATCGGAACCTAACAATTTAAGAGAAGAATTAACAAGGTAAGAACGGTTTTGCATTTAATTTGTATGGAAATTCAAGGACACTTGGTGAAATAACTTCTTTTATTTCATTCACAGGTATCAGTTTTTCCTACAATTAAAGCAGGATATTTTATCTGGGAGGCTAGAGTGCCCATACCAAACAGCTGTTGAACTATCAGGCTATGTTCTACAATGTAAGTTGAATAAGTTTAAAATTTAAGTATTTACTGAGTTTGTTAACTATAGTCTATAATTTCCTGAAACATTACTAAAGAGCTATTAAACTACATTTACCTTACTTTGGCTAAATATTTCATGTATTCAAATTTTATTTTTTTAAACACTTAGCTGAACTGGGCGATTATGATGCAGAAGTCCACACTCCATTATTTGTTTCGGAATTTCGATTTATTCCTGGCCAAACTGAAGAAATGGAAGTAGATATTCTTGAGCATTACAAGTCACTGGTGTGAGTATTTAATTTAATTTTAGTATTATCGAATGTGCATAGTAAATAGTACACTAGGAATCTGATGAAATTAATTGAAGAGGTGTATTCTTAACTTTTTAGTGGACAAACTCCTGCAGTAGCTGAGCAAAACTATCTGAATCGTGCTAAATGGCTTGAAATGTATGGTGTCGACACACACATAGTTATGGTAAACCTATTTTGACGTACACTGTCATTTTATTCTGCAGTAGTGTGATTTGGTTAATGTTTTTTATGCCACTTTCAACATATTTTGTTAATTTGTTGTAGGGCAAGGATGGACAAGAATATTCCTTGGGGTTGACTCCAACAGGAATCCTCGTTTTTGAAAATACGCAAAAAATTGGTCTTTTCTTCTGGTATGAACATCGAAACATGGTTTTTGTGAATTTGTTTGTAGCTGCCATTATTAAATAATTAACCCACAACGTTTTCAGGCCCAAAATCACAAAGCTTGATTTTAAAAATAAGAAATTAACACTGATAGTTGTTGAAGATGATGATCAGGTAAGCGAGCAATAAATGCAATAAAAATTGTTATTTGCTCTTTTGTGATAAACCGTCAATTCGAGCATTGTTTTTATACTCAAGGGCCGAGAACAGGAGCACACATTTGTCTTTCGACTGCTCAACCCAAAAGCTTGCAAGCATTTGTGGAAGTGTGCCATCGAGCATCATGCGTTTTTTCGGTTGAAAGGACCTGTGAAATTACCAAATGCACGTCAAACATTTTTCAGGATGGGATCACGATTCAGATACAGGTCAGTGTTGGAATATACTTGCTTGGCTATTTTAAATCGCCTTTAGGTTCCGGTTTTCATTTTTAAATCTTCTCTCTCAGTGGTCGGACAGAATTCCAGACGACACAAACGAATCGTACCCGCCGCACTGTGCAATTTGAGAGGCGTCCTAGTCAGAGGTTTGCTCGAAGGCAATCAAATATATCTAGGGGGCAACCACAACAGCAACAGCAGAAACCTACTCCAGCTGCCACAGAATTGGCCATAGAAAATCCTCCTGTTGCACCAGAGTCACAAGTTGAAAAAACGCCAGAGTGAGTAACATTTGTTTAGAAATCTCTTAAAAATTCTATGATTGACATGAATTAATTTCATGTACACAGATCTTTTTTTTAAAATTATACCCAGTGCACTCGTTATCATTTAGGTAAATTCATCAAAATATTCATTTTTATTTTTTTACAATTTGCAGAGAAATTGTGCCAAAGTCTCCTAATGGCATTCCTGTTACCATCACGTCAGTCATCGTGGACTGTTCTACGCCTGTAACAACTTCTCCACCGGCATCCCCACTCTCGACTAGCTCTTTGTTAACCCCGCTTATACCTACTAAACTGCCAGTCCCTATCCCAGCAAGAGTCTCAAATGCCGAAGAGCGATTGGATAATCTCATAAAATCCTTGAAAAAAGATCAGCTGGCGGCATCCAGCGTGGACGAATCTGTTAACGAGCATTTACCATCTAAAGCATCCTCCAGTTTCAAGGCTTCCGAAGATTCGGATACTCTCGTCACCAAGATGAAACTGCTCGATTCGCCTGGTCCAGTCATTGCCAAGCAAGTGAAGGATGTGAATAATCTAAAAAACAATCAAACGAAATTGGCTAGTGCCAGTGCCATGAAGCCCATTCCACCGGACCAAATGAAATGCAATATTCTTAAGGCAAAAGTGGAAGAGGAAATGTACAAAGGTGGGATTGTTTTCAGTGTTAATACCGTTAATGACACTTGAATTTTGTTAAATACATGTAATGGAAAATTCCAAAATGTTGCTTTTTTAGGAGACAAAGTGCCATTAGTGGTAGACTTGGCAAGAGTTGACCTGGCGAAAAACAGTTACAATAGGGAGAATTCGGAGAAAGGAAAATTATTCAACGGGTATGCAAAGATGCATTAAATAATATTACGTTTTCGCTATTCTGATTGCATACCCATTTTTACTTCAATTTTGATTTTGCAGGGATTCATTGAATCTGAAATCGCCAAAGGAAAGTCTAATCAAGGAGCCGTCAACAAGCTTTCAGGTTTCCGGGTAATTGTGCAAAATAAACTTTTGATTCCGTTAGCCGATAATTATGTGTATCTAACCGTTATCTAATGAACCTCACTGAATTATAGAGAGACTTCACCTCGTGTGAACGGCTTTAGCAAAGATGCGGAGGAACGCAAACCAAAATCTCCGCCGCTCCCTACCAGCTCAAAAAGCAGTGCTCCTCTTTCTGCCAATGTGGTAAGCGCAACCGTGAAACACGGTCGTAAAAATTCTATAAAAAGAATATGTAGATGTTAATTGTAAGCGGAGGATGTTAATAACTGGTTGAAGTCATGTTTTAATATTAACACCTTTATAACAAAATATGGAGACCACAATTCTTCAAGTGCTTGTTTGATGATGTCTCAACGTTTGCTGTGTTTTATTATTAACCCATGCCAGACAGTTTGTGCAACAATCTTCATCGACATTATTACTAAAAATGGTCATAAGCGGACCAAATTCCCTCTTGACATTTCCACATGCTTGATAAAAGTAGAAAACATTTGACAGTGACTTTGTTTTAATTATGTTTGCTTAATAGTCATCTAATTTAGTCTTAGAACTGGGTGAATTTTTTGGGAAAGTTAATTGCTGAGCTGCTTTGCATCGTTTTATTGTTGTAGGGTGAAACTAAGTCTCTTGTAGTGGCCTCTACCTCCTATCACGCGCATCCTAGCCCTGCTGCAAATGAGGACGCTTCATTTGACAATGACGATTCAACTTCTGACAACATTCCTCTCTTGGCTTCTACTCTCGATAACGATTCTCCATCTCCATCCCCATGCCCCTTAGCGGTGCCTACAAATGGTGGCTATAGTTCTGCTGCTGACCATGCTGGTGAAGGTAGTGCTAGTGGAGGTTCAGTTAGTCCTAGGCTGCCTGGTGCCTCACTGGCAGAAACACAAGTTATGACAGTAAGTGAACAATTAATTAGAAGTCGATGACACGTACCAAGATTAAATCAATTATTGCTTTAAGAGTTTTGTTCTTTTTATTTGATAAGCATTTCCTTTAAAATTTAAGTAGTTTATTTTCGCTTTGTTTTTTCGCATAAATCCCGGCAACGTACAGTTTGTTTCACTTGCAGTTTAGGCAGTTGACAAGCTGTAAATAACGCACTACTAACAATAGAGCTAACTATACTAATTATATTGCAACTTTTGGTTTATTAATAATAAATGCATGCTTGCAGCGTCATTTTAACGTGTTTTTATTTCATAATGTAAATGCACTTACTAATCCTACTAACTTTTTGTTATGGTATACACCCATTCCTCGCTTTACGGCCTAGATACGTTCCGGAAAAGTTGGCCGTATAGCGAAAAAGCCGTATAACGAATCAATTATTTCTGCATTGTGATTTTCATTTTTTTGTTTGTTTAAACGATGTGAAACCCATAAGTTGTTTTATTGTTAGCCAAATCCGACTTTGTGCAAATTGGGGTAACTTATCACATTTTTTGGCCACTTTCTTAAAAAAAACAGCATTTTTTGGCCGTATAACGAAACATTGTGCGCCGTAAATCGAAAAAGTGTCATAATTAAAAAGGCCATATAGCGAGGTGTAGGTGTACATTTCAGATGTTGGACTGAATATGCAAATCCCCGAGTGTTGGTTTGGAGGTGATTCTAGCACAAAAAAGTATTGCTCTTCAATCAGACGCGTCTGGAACTTACCGCGAAACCGTTATAAATAACTTAGAAAATTGGCCATCTCGTATATGGAAAGGTGTTCTATTTTGCATGTGGCATGACAAGGCCTTATTTTTGTGTGTACAGCTTAACAACGACTTTGTCATTATTTGAGTACTATGCTGTTATCTTTTAGGAAACATCTTTTGCCACTTCTAACCCAATCACCAGATCAATGTCTTCTGCAAGCGGGTGCACTGTCACTCGACAAAAGTTAAATGGGCCGACGACAAGCAGCAATGCTAATCCACTTTCCCCATGGCACGTATCGAGCGAAGGAATCAAACGACGGGAAAGCGAACGGATCGAGCGAAAAACCGTAATGACGACAGAGTTATAATCTGAAGTTGAGTTGTCTGTACTAGTTAAGCTACGCGAATCCATAATACCAGATTAGAAAATGTTAATTTTTCTTTAGCATGTGCTATTCTTGGATCTTCGGTCGTTAACTTTTATAGGCATTTCTCTAGCATAATTTTTAATGTTTTCCTATGGGCTCTTTTGAGCTTATCTTAAGCTTCTACATTAAAACGGTCTATGCTTTTAAATGTTGATTATTTGCAGATAGTGCATATGTGCCTTTGAAGCAGCTGAAGCTAAATGTGCTAATCAAAATGAGTCTTATGAAAAGGCATCAATAATGCAAGTGATTCCGTCCAGACAGGTCCCTCTTCCGTAAACTTTTGTCGTTTACGTTACTAAAGACCATCCGTCCATTTATATTATACAATATCTTTATAATGTTGTGAATCTTGGGAGTCCTTTTAAGTGCATTTTATAATTACTGTTCGAGTAATACCAAGCCTTTGAAAACTTCTCGACCAAGATTTATTTCAAATTATTTGTAACATTGCTACCTGTTAAAGTGTTTCTTAACTGATATGTGTAAATAGCTAGAATCTGGACCACGTAGTCATCCATTGCAAGTAATTCTTTATGTTCGAAAAAGTCAATACAATAGATTTCGTATTTTCATTGCCTTACTGCATAACATTTTGAACATCCATATGGTTTGATTGCTCTTTGCTGAATTGCAATGAACTACATTTAATAATTTTGGAAAAATGTACATTCTGACTTAATTTTAGTATTAATGTTAGTGAACACTGATCACAATCGCCTTCATCTCATTCCAAACTGATTAGATTTGTACATAGTTAAGTTATGTAATTAGTAAACATTCTATTCTGCACTTTAGCCCGCCTTTTCATGTTGTTTTCGTCCCGTTGGTTTTCATTCTAGAACGATTCTGAGCAGTTGCAGCAACAGGGTTCAAAGCTTTTAGCTTATGATATTCTTAAAAATGCTGTTTAAAAAAAATGCATAATTGTGCCATAGAGAGTTAAATTTGTACTTGTAACCCGTGCAGTCAGAGTTGAGTTTTCAACTATTCTTGCTTATCTTGTGCTCAACCAAATGATACATTCTCAAATGGGAACACCTTGGTGTTCGCTAGTTAGTGTAAATGAGTCAAACTTTTAGCGTAATTTTTAAAAACCAGATCACATGCATATTTTTTCTTCTTATTCATTTCATGAAAGCGTTTCCCAGGCATCTAAATAGCGAACATTTATTATACTTTAACATAGAATTGATAACATGTTAAACCTCTTATACTTTCGGCTGCTATCCATTTTGGGAGTTAAGAGGCACAGATACCAATATTTGTAATGCAACTTTCATTTTTCTGTGGAAAAACCATGTACATAACATAAAAAAAGAAAATATGCAGCTGGAAATAGTTTCCGATTTTATTAAGGCAGCTTATCAGACTGTCAAGTGCGGCGTTTCAAATTTGTTTAGCACCTCCCCATGTCAGAGCATTTTGTAAATTTATTTTCTTCTACTTATCCCACTCTTATTCTAATGTGTGCGGTTTCACCATACATCACTAGATTAAGATGGTAGTGTAAATAAGCATAATTGCAAATTAAAACCTGTTTAAAATCATATTTAATGCATGAGGTTTCTAATTCACAAGAGTCCCTCTATCACAGCTTTTTGGAGTTGAATTGTGCACTTTAGCAAAGGTTTTTCTATGTATCACACTTTACACACTTTTTCTCACGCAAACATGTATAATTCTGAATAATTACATGAACATATTAATTATGAATACCACAATATCTTATTTATCCAGCTAAATAAATATGGAGGTAAGTTTGGAAATGTATGCATAAATCAAAACACGAGTTGTCTTATATAGAGTAAACATATTAAATGAATTTAGCAAAAGGTGAGTTGGTATACACCAGATGTTAGTTCTACTAGTAGTGAATTTCATGCTTTTATTTAAATACATCCGGAGATACAATTATACAATCTTTTGTTTTGCTTATATCTGACTTAGGTGATTCTCTATGCAAAATTTTTAAGTTTGAGATGCCTGTATTGCTAGTTGAAATATTGTACTCCATTCTATGTTCACTTCATTATTTTATTCGGTTTGCTTAATGAGTTGTATCTGCTATGCTAATCTTGGTATTACTTAACGATTGTGTTTAATGTGAAATATGGACGGCTAGCATTTTTTCTATTTCATAGATTCTTCACTCAAATCTTATATGGCTAAGTGCTATATCCCTGTTTATCTATGATTTATACATTTTTTTTTCGAGCAGCTACTTTTTATGATAATAATAATCTGTTATTTTATCATTTGTCAATGACCATTGTGTACAGCTATTCAATTGTGGATTTATGCAAATCTGCTAACTACTTCAGGTATTTGGCTTGATATCTTTCTAATTGTGATCACTCTACAAATTATTACAATATCAACGACACAGTTAACATTTATAAATGAAATGAATATAAGATTTTTAATGTTCCTCGCTATGACTTGTGCCAAGAAAGTTTTGACTGTCGATCTATGCAATTTTTTCTTCTCTATTTGTGTTTTGAAATAGTGGAATATCTAAAACTGAATTTTAACGTAGCAACGGACTCAATTCTAATTTTTTAAAAAAATATTGTGATTAAAATGTTAATTGGCCAGTTGGGATATTAAATAATATGGTATTCCTCTTTCATTTCATAAATGTAACTTGTTGTTAACTGATGCATATGACTATTTATTTTAAAATTGAATGCTGAAATTATGAGCTTGTTTTGCCATAGTTTTTCAGTTGCTTCTGACTTTTCAATTGGTTTAATGTCGTTTATTGATTGAATAAAAGGCGTGAAATCAACAGCATGGTATTTATGTGCAAATAATATCAATTTGATTTGTTTTAAAATTAGTAGTTGGAGTTTTTCTGCAATTTGTGATTGATTTTTGTATCTTTTTGTTGTCATGGTTACTTTATTGGCCTAGAAAAGTTTTGCAAGACCTTGACGTAAAATCGCGAATTTAGGATTTTGCTTTTTATCATTTTTATGATAAATTATGATAAAAGTGCTTTGAAATATCGTTTAAAATGTAAATATACCTTCTATATATGCAAGAATTTTTAAAGGCATTTTCAGAAAATGTCTTTTATCACGTTCATGATCTAACCATTCGTAAAATGGTTAGTAATGACAGAAGGGAATGCTTGAAGGTCTGAAATAGAGAAGGTTTCTGTAGCTAAAGTTCGCAAGAATGAAATAATTAATGCTCATAGGGACAACATCGGATTCTTATATTTGAAATATGACAGCCTATAAATTTAATTCAGTATTTCTTTGCTTCTTTGCTGTTCCCCATAACATAAATTTGGTCAAGCAGATAAAAGTACTGCTACTTGACAAGAATTGTCGTGATTAATGGGAATGTCCTCAAGGTCTGGTATATCCAACATCAGGGTAAACTTAGTTTAAAACTTGTTTTTTATTGAGAAAAGATCCTCCAGAAAAAGTAGAAATGACATTCACCTAAGGTTTCAAGTTTCCTCTACATTTTTTAAATCAAACATTTAATGTTTTGGGAGCATTGCAATGTTTCCAAAACATTAAATTTTTGCACTGGAGATTTGGAATGATGTATTCAAACTACCTGAAATAGTCCAGCCTGGATCATGCATGCAAAGGATCATTTATTCAAATTAGTTCTTTACAGCTAGGCCCCTTGCTTTATACCTGTGGTTTTACCCTATTTGCTGACCATGCCATTACAGTAGGTCTTGTGTCCCTTCCCCTACCCACACCTGGGCTGTTTGCAGCTGTCATTTGTTCTGAACTGGACTGTACTATGTTGGTTTCTTGCCTTCTTCCCTTGACCTCCAGGCACACAAAAATAGCACATGTAGTTTCCCCTCCAAGGGCAGTGGATGTTTTGCTGCTAGTAGAGAAAGTTAAAAAAATAACAGCTTTGGGTTTCACAAAAAAGTTTTGAACTGGCTTGCATAAGAACTAGTGTTTTACATCTATTTTATTGATTTTTTTGTTTGTGCCGAGTGTACTACTGCTATCTTTACACTCGTTGCCCAAGCTGTTATCTCAACTGTCATACTAGAATGGCTGAAGGGTATGTAGAACCATCATAATCCAATCTGACGTTTTTGCATGAATAGAATATGCCGTGGCCAATGTTTCACTTGCTATTTTTTGGGGCCAGATTCATGGTAATCTGTTTTTGTATTGTTTAGACCAACTTATTCAAGAGATAACTGCAGTCATTCCAATTGCGTGATTTTGAATAATTATGGTGGCTATGACAAACTATCTGTTGGTATACGGGACATCCCAGCACCGAAGCCGGGTCAGGTGCTCGTGAATATTAAAGCTGGTGGCATGAACTTTTCTGACCTGTATGTTCGGCAAGGTCTGTTTAGAGGACCAGATTTACCCAAGCCGCCGTTTGTGATGGGGAAAGAAGCTGCTGGTATAATAGAGCAAGTTGGAGATAAAGTTGAAAACTTTGTGGTTTGTATACATATGGGGAAATCACGAATTCTTTAAGTATCAAATTTTGTGTGGAATTTAATTTCTGTAAAAAATGTCAGGTTGGAGACCGTGTTGCTTGCCTATCCAACAAAACTGGACTGTGGTCAGACTTCGCCTGCGCCGAAGCATCCGACTGCATTTTGATACCAGACAGCATGGATTTTGATGATGCTGCGGCTTTTTACATAAATTACTTAACTGCTTACTTTGCCGTGTTTGGTTTTGGAAATCTGAAGCCCAACGAAAAGATTTTTATTCACTCTTTGGCAGGTTGTTTCTTGTTAAATTTAGTTCTGTTAGGTACATGTTCGAAATGTTACTGCAGCGATACCATGTTTATATCTAAGGTGGTGTTGGATGGGCAGCAACCCAGTTGGCAAACACAGTACCTGGAGTGATTGTGATGGGAACTGCTTCAACGTCTAAATTTGACGTTATCAAGCTCAATGGAGTGGACTTTGCTATTGATTCCTCACAGGATACTTATGTAAACGATGTCCTGGAGAACTATCCTCAGGGTAAGCATTCTTAACGTTCCGACTATTGGATTTGGCTGTACTCTGTAGTGATTTTAAGATAAATGTTGGGATCATGTCAAATATAATTAAAGACATTTAAGACAACTATATAAGTACAGAAATTTATGTTCCGTTTGCTCTTGGTTGTGTTTTCCGCTGACTTTCAACCAATATTTAAAACTTCTGGAATAGTGCAACAGTCATTAAATAATGCCGTATAAAACAATTTAGCGCTATTGGAACCATTTCAGAAGATGGTATTTCCAAATTCGTGCTTTAGTACATTAATCTAGACAATTATTTTGGAAAAACTAAAACAAGAAGGTTCTTGGTGAAGAGCATATACCCTTAATTTGGATAAACCGTAGAAGGAAGTTCAAAAATCTAAATTGGAATTATTGCAACATGACTGCTAACTTCATTTTATGAAAAAAATGTATAAAAAGATTGTGAAATAAATCACTAAACTACTTACCGATTTTTTTAGGTGTAGATGTCGTACTTGATAACCGATCTGGTGCAGATTTCCATGATGAAAGAAAGATGTTGCATCAGATGGGAAAAATCGTCCATTTGGGTACTAAACATAGTTTTTTGCTCAATATACAATACATATTATTTATCATAAGTATAATACGTATATTCACTATATATAAAATAACTAAAGTATAAAGTATTTATTTTACATCATTGATGCATTGCAACAAAATGTCGTTTTTGTCTTAAATTTCTGGATTCTAATTTTGTAATATTAATTTAGGTGCAAATAATGCATTACAAGGCGAACATAGAAATATTCTACAACTTATAAAAACGTGGTGGGATTTGAAAAACGTTTCTGTTGTCGACTTAATAATGATGAACCAGGCAGTTTGCGGATTTAACTTAGATGTCTTGAAGGAGAAATGCCGTGATCGCTTTAACGATGCGGTTAATGAACTAAACGGTTTATACACCAAGGGGCTCATTAAACCAAGAATCGATTCGACTTGGTCCTTTGACGAGGTACATTTTTGGATTATACTACTTGAATAGAATTTCTGTATGCTGTGAAATTAATGCGTGTGTTTTCTGCACAGGTTTCCAAAGCTACTCATCACATGGTAACTAGGAAAAACATTGGAAAAATTATTCTAAAAGCAAATAAATGAAAACGACCAGATTAACTTTTGTCATTCTACAAAAGTCGAATAGACAATGAGAACTGTGATTGTATCTTCTAATAAGCATGTATTAACTAAAAAAAAATCGACGTTTCTTTAACACATGTCATATATGCGGGTTACTAGACATTTTCCAGTATATTTTAAATATTTTTACAAGTTTTTTGTGTGTGCTCTAATTCAAAACATACTTAAAAGATTTCAAATGTTTTGTAATGTTTCAAAATGTTTGTAGCAAAAGTTCCTTTCACGAAAATCTCCCTTGTGCTAACTTAATTGTGTGGTTCCAAGAATATTTATATTGTGGAATTGTCCATTATTAATTACATTATGTATGTAAAGACTGTACTTCCTTTAGAGTTTTAATTTGATATCACTTTGGGATAATTAGAGTATAATGTTGATTTGGCAAAAAAATTGTTTGAAATTGTTTCAAAAATAAACTTCTACAAGCGGTTCAATACCATATTATCAGCTAACATGCAATTATCATATGGTGTAGGTATAGGTGGTAGTGGTTATATGGTTGCAAAATTGAAATAAAAAGTTTTCATCAAAGGGTTATACTGTATTTAATAGCCTAAGGGAAAATATCACTGTTACTGTATGCATATATGAGAAAAGTTGATACATATTTACTAAAATAAAGATTGCATTACTAAAATTGTATTCGACATTCCTATGACATTCCAATCTCCTAAAGTTGTCCAGCCTTACGTTTGAAGGTTTGTTTACTGACCATATATAGTGAATCTGACCCATCTTCAAGCCCCAGCATTATGCAAATATTAAATACTTTTTTTAATTGAAAATTAATCTTTTTCCTGTTTTTTGACTATAAAGTAATTAACTTTCAATGCAGAGTAACAAATATAGCATATTATGCGACCTTCTGTTTTTTGCATTTCTCAATTATTTATCTTATTCCAACATTATTTTTTCCTCTGTTTTACCTGACTTTTGCGTACATATACGTACAGTGTTTGGAGATATATCCCCGCCAATGTTTATACCCTCTATGACCTTAGCAGTTTTAGGGCCTCTAACCGGTACCTAACCAACCATCATTAAATTAGACCTTGTTGTCAGTAAGCGTTTGCTTCAATTTGCATAGGACATATTTTTTTGAAGATCTCCATCGCTCATATCTGGCGACTTTTCGGATTGCATTTTTTTCAACACATGTCAACAGAAAAAATGTCGATGTATTGAAATGTCAGGTCACCACTTTTTTGGTGGCTATGATAAACTAAGAGTTTACATGAAGGATGTACGTCCCTGCAACTGGACCAGCTAGGGCAAGTACTTTTGGACATGAAGGCTTGTGGTAAGTTTTTAGGGAAATGTATGCACAATTTTAAACCTTGAGCTTCCCCTCAAAGCTGCTGGTGAAGTAGAAATTGTTGGAGAAGGTGTTGTCGATAACTTTAAGGTTTGTATATTCTGTAAAATAATAATCTTGAACATTTTAATCACTTTAAGAAGCATCGATGCGTCAGAATGTATTCTTATACCTAACAACATGAATTAGTATTGTCCAGATATCTTCTTCAAGATGGCCGCTCCTAGAGCATACATTTTAATTCTAAAGCAGCCAACTTTGCAAAAAGTAGGGACGCGTAATGTATACTAGCCATGCTGACCTCAGATTTACTTTACTTGCAAATTTTGCGGTAGGACCTACATATAAGTACAATCCCAAAATTTTCGAATCGCATGTAACCTTGTTCTGATACTGGAATTCTGGTTGGATTTAAAATTGCTAAATTTAATTGCATAATAATCATTTTAGGGGTCGATATCGTCATTGACAACCAATCCAGTGCAGCATTTCATTCATCTATAGGAAAATGTGGGACGACTAGTTCATTTGGGTATTGAATATAAATTATTACAGGTGATATATCAGAATAATTGCAATGTTCCATAATTGTTAATTTACGTTTGCCTTTCATGGGCTTGACGAAGGTATGTGTTGTTCCTGTATTTGTTGAATTAATTATAGTTTGGAGGGGTTATTAGTTTGGAGGGGTTATTAGTTTGGAAGGGTTATTAGTTTGGAGGGGTTATAAGTTTTGGGACAAG
>JAQGBW010003474.1:0-16207 GCA_034698625.1 Julus scanicus
AAAAGCAAACGTGGGTAGTTCATAACTGACGTCATGGTACGGCGCTTCAACCTAGGACGCGCATGTGTTGATGCCCCGTGCTGGTATTGACAGCATTCTTCTGTCTTGGATTTTCGGAATAGAAACGATGGTGAAAGTGCGGTAATATCGTGAAAGATACGGAAGAAAGTTTATTTTGGAGAAATGGACATTTCGCCTTGAAAACAGGCGTCAACTCGACATCACGGGCATCGCTGATAAAGGTAATGGCAAATACACACTTGTTTCCGACAACTGCCTCGTGGGATCCGAGGTCCCAACGACTTTTGGCGGGGTAAATCCTTTCAAAACGCTCATTTGGAAGACCGACGGTAGCCACGCGGCTTCGACGGACACCGCAAACTTTGTTTGAAACTCGACTTTGATTTTTTTTCCTGGAACTTTCCATCAAAATCCGGCTTGACGCTAGTTATCCGTATTTATGGATTTCATCCCTAGCGTCTGGCAGCATTCATTCAATTTTCGAGGCAAGGGGGAGGGGCCAACGTCTCAACACGATCTAAGCCTGCACGCCATTGGTCAATTTCCACACTGAGCCTGTGAGACAATTCGGCTTTCAAGTGAGTTTTTAGCGCTCGGAAATACGATTTTCGACCCACAAACACGAAATTCCGATCTCCGAAACCCATCTTCGTGAAAAAATCGGCGAAAATCGTTCTCCAACGCCAAATTTCCAAGCATCCGATTTCTGTCGTCGGCCATGGCGGCTCGAGGTTTCGACCAATGAGAAGCGCGCTTACATCGTGGACAAGCAACGGCAATGACTCGCTCTACATTGACGGAAAATGGACGTTTTCGTTCCATTGTTTGTAAATTTTTTGTTTTTCGTCCTTATCATCGCCTAGGATAAATCAGCGATCGTCGAGGGCATCGAGAGGGGATCTCCGAAGACCACAATCCGCGGAACCTATTCCGCGGCCAGCCCTTACCAAGTCCGCCATCACGTGACCCCCCTACGAGTCGAAAATGGCGGCCTCCGATTGAAAAATTTCAACATGGAACCCAGAAAACGGCGCCCAGGTGTCAGTAGGTAAAGCCCCCCCGAGCGCCACTAACTGTTTGCCGGGGACCGGTACTGTTTCTGGAAGGAACCGAGAAGAAAGAACGCGGCAAGCATGTCGTCGAGGGGACGGCGAGGCCGTGGACGCCCGCCCAAGTTTCCATTGTCCTCACGCAATGCCAGACCCAATTTCCTGAAGAAGCCCAGGTATTTGCTGAGCGGGGGACACCATGCGTCCCGGGGTGGGGGGCACATGGAGTCCCCCGGCAGCGGACGGGGAGATTTCCGAGCCCGGCTGCGTGAGTCGGCGCAGCGGGGTCGTAGCTTCGTGCAGGCGGCCGTGGCGGCCGACAGTGACCAGGACGACTCGACCGAGCAAGGCAACGGCGCCTCCAGCGAGAGCGACTACCAGGGAGACGGAGATGGAGACTCGGACGTGAGCATGGATTCTGACAATGTGAGTGTGTATTCGCAGAGCAGCTACAGCACCATCTGTAGCACTACCCCGGGGGGCAAGCGTAAGTACACGAGGAGGGCACGCAGCCCATGCCCAGTGTGGCTGCAGGACAGGGATTACCCCGAGTTGGGGCTCCCCAAGTCGTCCGAGGACCTGCTGCTCCACCGCGGCGAACTCTTCCAGGCGCTGGGCGTCTATGAGATCCTGCGGCGTTTCAAGCACATAGTGCGTATTTCGCCCTACCGCTTCGAAGACTTTTGCGCCGCGCTGGCCGGCGAAGACCAGAGCAACCTCCTGGCCGAGACCCATATCGTACTGCTGAAAGCCATCCTGAGAGAGGAGGACGCCAACAACACCATGTTCGCCGCCCACGACCAGAAAGACAGTGTCAATATTCAGTTGTTCCTCACGGACAACATGACGTGGCCGGAGAACCTGCGCTGCTACCTGGAGAGCGACCCCGAGTACCGCGGGGTGCTGCCGGCTTTTGAGGACGGGGAGTATCCATTCACGAACATCAGCAACAAGCTGACCGTGCTCAAGTTCCTCTGCGACTTATTCCTCACCACCAACAATGTGCGGGAGGAGCTTGTTGCAGAGGGATCCATCCAGTATGATGACCACTGCCGGGTGTGCCATCGACTGGGGGACCTTCTATGTTGTGAAACCTGTCCGGCCGTCTACCATCTGGCCTGCGTCGACCCACCCATGGATTCTGTGCCTGTGGAGGATTGGATGTGCGCTGTGTGCAGATCTCATCAGGTAAGCTTGCGCTGCGCATTACTGTTTTATTGAAATTCCATTCAGGTAAGAGTCGAAATGCAGTGTTGATGAAATCCCTAACAATGAAGCACAACAGGATTATCGCTAAGTACGAGACTGTAATCAAGAAGCAGTTTCAGCAAGATACCAAGTCATGGTTAGGAAATTTCTTGCCGAGGCTGCGGCGGGATTTTGGATTAGGTTTCGAATTCTCTACAAGGATGGCATCGCTGTCACCTAGCTTTAGAGTTTTGCAGGGATGTTTAACCCTTTGTAGCAAAAATTAACCAGTGGGTCAACACCTTCCCCCTACCCACACCAGAGTATTCTCCAAAACCAAAAAAAAAAAAAATTTCTAAGGGCCTATTCTATATTCTTGTCCTTTACCAGCTTCAAATATAAAATTAGGGCTTTTATTGAATTGGTGTAGGGTGGTGGGCCCATGACAAGTTGAGTTTATGTAAATTAATATCCATTGGTCTTATAAGGTCCATTGTAATATCACTAATAAGTCCTCCATTGAGATATGAAGCTACACAGATAAATGTGCCGATGCCGGCGGTAGATTGGGTTCTATGCTTGCCTCTCGATCCTAAGATGCGAGGTTCGCTCCCTGGCCGAGGTCGGTGGAAATTTTTACAGATTGGAGAGATGTCCAAAGTGGCGGCTCTTTTGGATTGGAGTTTAAAACGAGGTCCAGTGTAGATTGTTGCGCGTTAAAGACCCCTCGAAAAGGTGTGGAAGTCCCCCTCTCGTATGCAAAATTCCCAGGTAGGGGATGAAGGCTCATCCCTTGGCGTTGGTGTTGCAGAAAAATTAGTTAATATGGCAGATAAATGTTGTACGATGCATATTTTAGAAAATAGACAGGCTAATGAAAATGGCAGAGAATTGAAGAGAATGTTTGAATAATCTGAAAAAGAAGAATTGCTCAACAGGTAAATTCAGCAACACAGATAATGAACCAATGTCCAACTGATAATCTAAATACTGTCATCAATATGATCAATATATCCACCGACAATTTCTTTATTAACAGCAGTTTCGTGCATTCTGATCATCTGTGCCTGTCTCTCGAGTGTTGGACACTTAAAAATCAGAGGATGTTATGTTAGAAAATCTTTAGGAATAATTTTGAGTTGTTTCGTTTAGAGACCCGAAACAAGTTAAAACTGTTGTTGATGCAAAGTTGACCAGCTTATATAAAATGGTTTGGGACAATCCTAGTATATCTTCATCTCTTGCTTGACTCATAAAGTTAAATTTCTGATACCATGCAGAGCAGTTGTGGCTCTAGCAAGAAGTTTGAACTTAAGATCAAAGGGCATTTATAATGCATCAACAATTGTTTTTTGGCAATGTTCTAATTTTCTTATTTTTGAGGGTGGGGGTTAATGCATATATAGCAGGGTTCCCACAATCTAGAAAATCCTGGAATGTCAGAGAATTGGAGAAAATCATGAAAGAGACCTGGAAAGTCGGGGAGCTTTTCAAATCGGTCCTGGAATATTTCTGATCAAGACTATGCTGACAATAATTTGTCATAAATTTCTTAATTATTCTTAATAATTTCTTTAAAATATTTAACTACAAATGTTTTCAAATGCTCGTTTTTCAATTTTTTTTTACCATTTTACTACAAATAAATTTCCAGAAGCTTGACTTCTGGAAATTTGGATAATAGAAAAGTTGCATTATGACAACATAATTGAATTTTAGACTAGTCATACTCTTAGAACTTTGGCCCATGGTATCATTAAGGGGTTTGTAGAACTAAGTTTTTAAAAGTAAAAGTTAGATGAGTGTCACTAGTCATACTCTCAGGACTTCAGACCATGGTGTCATTAAAGGATTTGTAGAACTAAGATTCTAAAAGGTCCTATCCTTAACATCTAGGTTTAAAATTTGACATTCCCAGAATTTCGTTTCAGAAAAATTTCAAAGTAAGGACATGTAGTGGTCAAGGTGTTGAAATCACAATTTAACAATTCATTAGTAGAAAAAAAGTACAATGAACCTCCCCTGATTAAATGGCAAAAAATCAGACTTGGTTTTTATGGATGTTCTTGTCCTTGACCCACTGGTGCCCAGAATGTAGCACAGCTAATGTCGTCAGGAGTTTTTTTTACGAGAGAACCCTACAGGATCACAACAATAGACAAAAAATGTACAAAAAAAGAGGTGTGGGTGAACAAGCAGGGATTTTTTTCATTCTAGGATAAACAAGTTTTTGTCAGGAATTTCTGCACTAATTTCAGTGCTGACGTATGGAGAATTCATGTCTTGGTTGGGGGGACACTTGTCTGTCAGTACTTAAATTCATAATGCTGGATAATAATATTTGTTTGACTTTTTTTTTTCAAATAGTCTGAACTGTTAAATCAGGGTTGAAATTTTCCCGCCATTTTTTATACGTTGCTTATGTATGGCTTTGTTGAACTTCTGGAGTAAAAAATCATCAAAAAATGCATCAATCGGCTCTGGGACTATGTTGAAAAATAGATAAAGGTTCCCTATTTTAAAATGTATATTTCCGTTTTTCGATTTAATAAGTGGCCTAGTTCGTGAATAAATGCCCAGTTTTGGGACATCCCTCGATCAAAATCATATTTCATAATTATACTCCCTTTATTCAAAAATTACTCTTTAAGTCTCATATTTGATTATTTGACCAAGATTTATTTGAATGGATATTGAAACTGAGAATTTTTCAAATATTTAGGTCCGTACCACAGTTGCTCACCAAAATGCAGCTCAAGCTTAAGTTTAAGCTTGAGATGACCCTCTACCATAGATGAGTCTCACATTTGGCTGTCTTGAGCTCGTCTTGGCAATTTTTCTGTGCAGCTGTGGTATTCATCTGGGACTTGAGACGCAGCTCAGTCTCAAGATCATGCGATTTGAGCAACCGTGGTACAGGAGTGAATCTTTTAAAAGTAGCAATAATTAACCCATTTATATGTTATTTTTATGCAAAATTGCATTTCTTACAATTTATAAGGGCCTGAGTATTACCAAAAGAGCCCACAATTTTAGATCAATTCAGAAATTCCATGCATACTACATTAAAGTAAAATTTCTAGTGTTCCGTACAATAAAAATTGACGAAATAATGTGAACACTTTTGTTTTCACAATTTCTGATTTCTTTTATAATATAACATTTTTCACATTTTCCAATTCACGAGCTTTAAAGTGTGCTCTTTTACATTTTCTAATCAAACGAATTCTTTCCACAAGTTTCATAGCGTTCACAGTACTTTGTCAAATTCTCAGAATTCATAATTAACTTAAAACTGTTTTTTTAACTTATGGATTTACTCCTCAGCATTATAGCATGCTTTTAGAAAAATGTCCATTTTTTTCCAAACATACGTAAGTTTTAAAATAAATATTCTTGAAAGGTCTAGCCAAATAATTGGAAAGTCTTGCAAGCACTTTATTCCAGTATTTTAATTTTTTTGCAACTTAGCAAAACGTCAATTTTTAAAAAAATGCGTTTTTACTGTGGGTGTGCTGCTATGACTGTTGTCGTGTGGGAAAATAACGTCGTTTTCAAGCCAGTACTCTTGGGTGAATGTTCTCGGTAGTATTAGATCATCCCTTGGTGTTGTTCCAAATTTTTTTTTTTTGTAAGAAACTAGTGACACCAACACCATTTGCATCCCTCTGCATAAATTTACTAAATGGCGGTTACTCCAATTACTCTGATGACGGGGAGAAATGTAACTGGTAATATTTCAGCATTAGTTAGGTTTATAAAAACTGTTGAGTTTAAGGCCGTTTTTACACGCCTAAAACTTCTTAAATTTAAATGCCAGATCACCATAAAGGACTAACTGAGATCTTGAGGTGGCCGAGAACTAATGAGACCACAATGTGCCGTAAGTTTCACCAAGAACCAATTGGTGGAACTTGACTGTGATACCATCTGGGAGGAAAAAGCTGATTGGAATGAATAATGTCTGGAATTATTTTTCAAGCTTAGGTCAAAGTTGTCAACCGGCGATCGGTTCTCGGCATTACGATACATCGGTTGACCAACTCATTCCACCATTTTTTTAAACCAAGTACCAAGCCACTTGCATTCAACCGGCAAGTCATCGGAGTCTCGATAGTCGAATGGAAAGATGCTTGAGATGGAGGAAAATTCAATAACTTGCCCTGGCAGCCAGTTTGAGACCAGTTTACTGGTTTTGCCAGTTGCCGTCACTAGACATCCCCGCTGGAGCAATCGATGAAATTACGATTGGCCAAGGGCAGATGGAAGAATTTGCATTGGTTCGTGTGACTGACACCTCGAATTTGAGTCGATAATAAGGTTGTCGATTAGAATTGAGGTTAGGAGCAGTGCCATTACAGAATCTCTCGCGTGGTTTAAAACCACATCTGGTGGAGTCTTTTAGCTCAAGTTTTTAAAATTTTGAGAGACAAAGTTTTGATAGTTGATTTGGCATGCAGGATTTCTTGGAATTCCAGCAAAGAAAATAAGTAACATTTTCACTTTGAAATGATTAAGCTTATACGAAACAGTTTGGAAATCTCCTTGTCATGAATTAATTGTTCAAAGTCAAATTTGACAACATCTCTCACGTGGTTTAAAACCACTTCTGGTGGAGTCTTACAGCTCAAGTTTTTAAAATTTTGAGAGGCGAAGTTTTGATAGTTTATTTGGCATGCAGGATTCTTTGAAATTTCAGCAGAGAAAATTAGGAACATTTTCACTTTGAAATGATCTGGCTTATAAGAAGCAGTTTGGAAATCTCCTTGTCATGAATTAATTGTTCGAAACTAAATCTGACAACATCTCTCACGTGGTTTAAAACCACTTCTGGCGGAGTCTTGTAGCTCAAGTTTTTAAAATTTTGAGAGCCGAAGTTTTGATAGTTTATTTGGCATGCACGATTCTTGGGATTCCAGCAGAGAAAATTAGGAACATTTTCACTTTGAAATGATCCGACTTATAAGAAGCCGTTTGGAAATCTCCTTGTCATGAATTAATTGTTCAAAGTCAAATCTGACAACATCTCTCACGTGGTTTAAAACCACTTCTGGTGGAGTCTTGTAGCTCAAGTTTTTTAAAAATTTGAGAGAAGAAGTTTTGATAGTTAATTTGGCATGCAGGATTCTTGGAAATTCCAGCAGAGAAAATTAGGAACATTTTCACTTTGAAATGATCCGGCTTATAAGAAACAGTTTGGAAATCTCCTTGTCATGAATTAATTGTTCAAAGCTAAATCTGACAACATCTCTCACGTGGTTTAAAACCACTTCTGGTGGAGTCTTGCAGCTCAAGTTTTTAAAATTGTGAGAGCCGAAGTTTTGATAGTTTATTTAGCATGCAGGATTCTTGGAATTCCAGCAGAGAAAATTATTAACATTTTCACTTTGAAATGATCCGGCTTATAAGAAACAGTTTGGAAATCTCCTTGTCATGAATTAATTGTTCAAAGCTAAATCTGACAACATTTTTCTGCATGCTTTCTGCGAAAAATCAACGAAAATTACAAAATGAGTTTGATGGATGAGAATCACTTTGAAATAAAGTTAAGGTTTTGATAAACCTCTGACTGGTTTTGAAATTTTCAGTAAACTTTTCACTTGAACTCAACAAAAATTTACATTACACCGGAGATACAAAAATCACAGTCCCCTATGTCCGTAACATATTGCAGTTATATGCAGAGTGTAGGGCACTTAGTTTAATGCAAGATCCACTTAAGAACCATTTTCAAGGTTTTCCTTTTCAAAATGGCGAAGTTTAGCTATAATATGCCATTTGTGAATGCCAAACATCACTGCATTTCCCAGGACTTTTTGTCGCTAGATGAAGCGCGCTCGTGCATTTTGTGTGCATTGCATAATTTCTCTCTATTTTTCCATTTGTGTAGGTTACAGGCGTCAACGACTGTATCTCGGACATGGAAAAAAGCGGCTTGTTGTGCAGGCAGGAGCCACTGGGATATGACAGGCACGGCAGGAAGTACTGGTTCCTGTGCCGAAGAATATTTGTGTAAGTATCCAACAGCCATATCCGTTGCCCGAACCCCCGATCCGTACCTAACCAGAGTTTCTTTCAGGGAGGACGATGAAGGAGAGACGTGGTACTACACCAGCAAGGTGCAGCTCGCCGAACTGTTGGAAGTACTAGATCCCAATGACCTGGAGGCTGACCTTTGCCGCTCCATCGAGGACATGAAGGAGGAGATTCACCGCCAGATGGATATCACAGAAAGCCTGACCACTTCCCACCGGGGGAACAAAAAGTCCTACTTGGAAATGGAAAACAGTAAGTTTGGATTTCTGGATCTTACTAGGAAATTTAAGAGGTTTTTTTTTGTAGTTTTTGTGCCTTCAGCGGTCCGGAAAAAAATGGCTACTGAAATTCACAGCTTTTATTTATTAGTAATGGGCATTCTTGGAAACTTAATTTTATTCTTGGTGTGGGGAATGTAAATTCAGGATCATAGAGGAGTTCACCATTTGCTCGCAACATGTTTGAACATCTTTGGACGTACTTGTGTGTTTCTGGAAATGTTCCTCGAACTGAATTGAATCTTGGTTCTCTATAAAAGTTTAGACTACTTCAGGCATATTTGCATAGATTTTCAAGGTTTTAATAATGTTGCGATTCGCGTGTATGAAACTGGCATTACTACAATATACTAGTACATTTTTGTGCAACTGTTACAGATGTTTTGATGCAGTGTCAAACTGATTTTTTTTAGTTAAATGCTGGTTAACTTTTAATGCTTTTTCTAGAATCTTGAGTTTTGTGCATTTGAGTGTTTCAGTAGTACATGTAATGCATGTGTGCTTATTATTTATTAATTTGAGTATTTTAGTATCAAATGCGTTACTTAAGTAACTCGGGGGTGTTACTGCACTGGGAAATTGCTTTCAAGTTTCCCTATTTGATGCAAATAAATAAATGCAACTTACACTTTTTTGGGATTTAGAAAAAATCAAGATTAATGCATTTGTTAGTGGACAATTTTGAAAAAGATATTTAGATTTTAAAGCATTTTTTGTTGCTTTTGAGCTTTTTCAATACGGACACACTAGTTTTTTTAATGTGATTCTTTGTTTTTGTTTTACTTACCTTCGCAAATACACCCATACCTCGCTATACGACTGCTCTTTATACGGTTTCGCTATTGCGGCTTTTTCTAATTATGGCACTTTTTCGATTTACGACCCCCTATGTTTCGTTATACGGCCAAACAAATATGCTGTAATTAAAGAAGGTGGCCAAAAATGTGATAAGTTACCCCAATTTGCACAAACAAGGTCAGATTTGGCTAACAATAAAACAAGTTATGGGTTTCCCCTCGTTTAAGAAGAGAAAAAAAATGAAAGAATTGATTCGTTATACGGCTTTTCGCTTTACAGCCATTTTTTTCGGAACGTATTTAGGCCGTAAAGCGAGGTATGGGTGTACTTATAGAGTTGTAGAATGATGGCAAACTTCTTGTGTGGCTATTCTTGTTTAGTAATTTTACTAAAATTCAAGATGTGTTGCCACTTATGACTACTGAACAAATTTTGTGTATTTTAACGTATTGGTTATTACCTGCATATTCTGATGCATAATGACTCATATTTTGAGGAATCCTCCCTTCAACAGTTAAAGAAAACCTTGAAACGACCTTGAAAAGATACCTTTGCAAAATGTGATTGAATCCTTGTTAGTAAGTGGAAATGTCCTTGAATTTGTAGACAAGGTCTTGAAATTTCCTGTTCATCCATGCACCCAAGATAACTCGGTTTCTACATAAGTCCCTTCATTATAACTACCCACATATGCGCAAAATTCACTTAATTTAACGGTCATCTCTTTAATGAAAACCCCACAATAATTACAAGATCATAATCAACGGGTAATTAATTGTCTGCGATATAAAGCAGTATTAAAACGTGCGATGCAATATCTTTGTAGCTCAACTGGCACGTATTCAAGCAGAGAGAGCAACACAAAGGGCAAAGGAAGAGGCTGAGCGACTAGAGACAATGAAAAAGGAGGCGGCAGAAGCAGAGGCCAGGAGAGAAGAAGAACTGAACAAAACTATCGTAGGTTCCCAATTGGTTCACTGAAGACCTACAGTCATTCGCCAGTAGGACAAGGAATTCTGATATGTTTTTTTTATCTTTCTTCAAGGAATTCTCTGCCACCAATACGCCCATGGAGATTCCGGCTGGACCGTCTATTGAAGCAGTAACCCAGGAAACTACCACCTTCACGGAAACCACAACAGTTGTGACTACGACAACGACCACGGCGACGACAACCGTAAAATCAGGTAAATAAGAGGTTTCTTATGTTTTGTAATCTTGTCTTTTTGCAGTTAGGATTTTATGAGAATAGCAAGGGGCACTTTGATTAAAACGACAGTGAAAATGTCACAGATATTTAGATTTAATTAGGGAGAAAGTTATATGCTTTATAGCCGTTATTTTTGTGGTGTGCGTGTGGGGATCTGGTGATGTCGAGAAATTAATTTGAATATGAACTTTTCTTTTCATAGAAGTCACTACCGCTGAAGAACCTACCGCAGAGGTGAAAAACGAGGCCAAAGACGAGAAAATGGACGAAAGCGATAATGCCGTTTTGGATCACCCTGTTAAGGACGGTACGTGCAGACTTACTAAGTTTCGGTTTTGGCATGCTTGTGGATAATCTGTTTAGCTCAACGTGCCCCGTACATTTTCAGAAATTAAAGATGAAAATGCGACGAAAGATTCCGGGGCTGCTCATCCTAAGACGTACGCAAGAAAAGGAGAAGTTGCCACCAATGAAAGTAAGCCATTCCGCAACTTTTGAAATATTGCTGTGAACTGCATGCTTTAAGGCCAAGTTTGTACTTGCGCAAAATTATATCTTTAAGTTTTAAATCTGTCACGCTCCGAGGCAGCTGTTTTTAGCTATGATTTAATTTTACGTTCGCCCAAAGATTCCGTAAACTTAGTTTTGTTAAATTTTCACTGACATTATTTGGATGGTTCAGGATCTTAGTTGGATGTTGCATAGTTTATAATTTCGGAATGCCTTAACCGTGTTGAAATTTTGTCACTTACCCATAGAACGACCGGGGATCGTTACGAGGTCGAAAACGGGCTCGCTGCAGCCTCGGACCTTTAGCCTGGAGGACTTGCGATCCCGTAACTTCACCCTGCTAAATAAGAAAGGCGAGAACTACGGCAAGGACGTTGATTCGGTGCTGGTCATCAACAAGGACGGGGAGATCTCGAGGGTGACCCGCTCCAAGGTAGTCCCGGTCAACACCGGTCCATTCCTGTACAAGCTTGGCTGCGAAGGGCCTTACAAAACCTACGTTAACCAGTTCTCCAACAACACGCTTGCCCTCAACAAGCCACAGCATGCGGAGGAGCGGGACAAGCGGCGACAACTGTCCCACAAGTTTAGTCTGACATCGGCCAGCGAATTCAAGTGGAACGGCGCAGTCTCAGGTAATACGACTCTCGTGGTTTGGAAAAAAATTTCTTAGTTGCTCGGTGTGTAACCTTTGCCGTAATGTCTTCTAGGCTCGAGGGCGCTGACAGTCAGCACGTTGAGGCAGAGCATTGCCCAACTGGAAAACTCCCTATCGACACCGCTGCTGCACTCTAACTGGAGTCTCCATCGTGCCAACTGGCTGAAGGCGGTGAACGCGTGCACCTCACCAAAGGATTTTGCTCAGGCGATTAGCATTCTCGAAGCGAGCATGAAGCCAGTGATCTTTAACCATGTTTGGCATGAGTCGTTAGGTAAGCAAAAGTACTTAAGTTGTGAAATTCTCTCGGGTGCCCTAATGTCGAGCGCACGAGTTCCTATATGACCGCTAATTCTCGTTAAACTTCAACAGGGCACACACGCTTTCGGCGAAGCACGGTTCTCGAGAGGGAGGAACGGAAGAAGCAAGAGAAGAAAGACAGGAAGGATGCCGAAGATGAAATCGACCGTTCCTTCTGGGTGAAATATCCAAGAGGACTTAGGCATCAGGTAAGCACTTAACTTTGACTTGGCTGGCCTTTCATCGCCTGTTGCTAGGAGAAATTCTAATATGATGACTTTTGCTGAAAAAAATCAAGGTATGGAAACAAAAGGGAGAGGAATATCGTATCAGCGGGCAAGGTGGATGGGTGTGGCACAACATTGCCAGGACCTACAAATTTCAACCGTGCTTCAAAATGGGACTGCGGGGAGGACCCTACAAGCTTGTTATTACTACAAAAGGCAAGTTATTGCGTTTTTTTTTTTTAATAATAGTTTTCCTGTATTTTGAAGATAAGTAAAGATGGCACCGAAATTTTAGGAAAAAAACTAAATATATTATGAAATAAGATGCATTTTAATGGCAATTTGCAAACTGATTGAACTTCAAGGAACTATCGAATAAAAAACTCGGAAATTTTATGAGACGCTTCCATGAAACATAACGTTATTAAAAAAAAATAGGATTTGTTGAAATCAGAACTATTAAGGCGGTGCACAAGCCAAGCCAAATCCAATCCCTATACCTTTCGTGTATTTTTTTTCAAATACGGACTTCGAAAGAATACACATATTTTATGATGTATTTACGCAATTTAATATTAAGTAGAGTGTGTACCATGTAGAAAAATTATCTGAATATTTTCAGTAAAAATTCCCCCCGTAAAAGTGCTGCCCCCTCAAATCAAAATGAAGAACTGCACACGTTTTAAAAGCATTTAAAAAAATAATTAAAAAAAACTACTGAGTAAATTTAAAAAAAAAATTGGTCTATTTGGTTCATTTAATATGCTTGATCATAATACAATTTTTTTTATTGTGCATGGTTGTATTACTTTGCCCAAATCTGTCTTTGAAAAAAAAATACATGGCAGGTATAGGGCCCCTGCCTTAAATTTATTTACATCTTGTGTTAACGTTGCCATGCTATTTCAGTTCCGGAAAAGAACAAAGATGTTGCCGACAAAGACGCTCTACTGAAACCAAAGGAAGAAGCTGAACCGATGGACGTCGACGTCGAGAAGAATGAAACAGAAGATGGAAAGGAACAGAAGCCAGTAGTGAAGGTTGAACCGGATGTGAAGATGGAGGTTGATAACGAAAAACCAGGTATGACAGTTTTGCAAATGCTTCGCCCTTCTTAAAATCTGGTTACCACAATTCATTATCTTTTTCCTTTAGCGGTGTCGAAAACTCTGTCCCTGCGCGATCAAGATACTTACGAGCTGGTCAACGTGTCTAATGGCCTTGCAGCACCGCTGCGTCTGGTATATCGCAAGATTGCACGCACAATGAAGATCGACAGCTTCCTCGAGAGAAGACTGCAGCTGAAACTGTTCCAAGAGCAGATGCGCAACGGCAAACTCGCCACGCCAAATGGTGTTGGCGATTCTGACGAGAAAGCAGAGGAGACACCGTCAACTAAAGCACCGTTTAACTTGGCTTCCATCAAGAACCTTGCCGCCATGAAGCGAGGCCTCATGAGCCAGACCAGGCCAGAGATACCGACCAACAAGCCCGGGACGAGCCTTCTGAAATTCAAACTTGAAGACAAGAAACCCGCCCGGCCTCTCCCGGTCACCATCAAGCCGGCCATCCTGCGCCCTCATAAGCCCTCCCTCCCTAACGGCGACGCGGCCTTCAGTTCGCCGGCCGACAACAGTTTCAAGTTGAAGTTGCTGGTTGCCGAGATCCAGCATGTCAATAAGAACTACCTTTGCTTCTCGTCACTGTGCCGCAGTAGCACGAAGGCTGGAGAGACGGGCTGTTCGTGCTACTCGTCAGTATGCCGTTATGCACATGATTTCTGCGATAAACTGAAGGAGGCGCAAGCCCATGTGCAAGTACTGCGCAAGGAGAATGACAAAACTTCTGTTGGGATGCCACTGCTGAACAACACCCCCAAGACTTTTGTGAAGCTGCAGGTTCAAGCGCCTAGAATTCCGCCGCTAGACCCCCTCGTTGAGCCAGCCAACCATCAAGTGGCAAATAATGTGGGGATAAATGTCGCGCCTGCCGGCCCCCAGACCCACCTACCTATTGCTCCTTCCTCCACTTGTGCTGCCGAAAGTGCTTCGTCCGTGCCCAATAGTGCAAACGTGTTGTGCAATGCCCTTGACGGCATCATTAAGAACGATACGACTGAAGCTGGGACCAAGAGGGATGGCCAGCCCACGGTTTCAACTAATGCATGCACCCGTTCTAATAACGATACCACTGGTTCAAACGATGTGGCCGCATCTGGCATCCCGCCTTCGTCGTCGGATGTTACCCCCATGGACGTAGATACCACAACTCCGGATTTGGCATCTTCGACCACCTTGCCCTCTGCCCAACCGGCAGTGGTGCAACCACCTACGGGCGCTGCACCCACGTCCTCAGTGGCTCTGCCGCCGTCCTCACCAGCGCAGCCTTCATCTCTGACTTGTCCGTTAAACAACCCTCAGGGCTGCAACGCAACTCTCGAAGACACTGTCAATGCCACCGGTATCCCGAACGGGGATTCCGTGACCCCGGCTTCTGAACAGGATTCTAGCGTCATTATCCAGAGCACGACGAAAGTGACCACAGTAACCACTGTCAGGACCCAAAGCGCCACGTCCACTATGGTAGAGGCTGCCATGAGCATTGCGGGCCTAACGCCCCAGTCGTCAAACACTGTCACCTGTACCACCAGTGCCACCAAGGTGTCATCTGAGGTGTCCCAAGTGGTGACGTGCACCACGGTGGGTAGCACCGGCCACACAGTTACGCAGACTACAGTGGCCGCCAAGGCTAGTGCTACAAAGGAAAGTTCCCAAACCTCTGTCGTTGTGCAGGGCAAGGTGGCGCAGTTTACTGCCGAGGAGTCTACCTCTGGCAAGGTCTATCTGGCCAAAATCACCAAGGTCTTGACCAACAAGAAGAAGCTTTCCACCAAGGGTACTGTGCCCACTGGCTCCACCTTCACCACCAAGAGCAGGAAAACCAGCATTCTGGTGCTGCCTCAGTATGAGCTGCGTCGACTGGCTAGGCGGGGCGGCAACCGCGAGGTCAGCGGCTTTAACATTAATGCCAAGCCCAATGCCCACTCTTGGCCTCTGCCCTGTTCCAGACCTGCCTTCAAGACATGCTGGAGGTATCGCACCAGCACTTTGCGAAGCATACATGCGGCTGCCTTGCAGCTGCGCATCCTGTGGGCGTGCCTGCGCTGGGATGACATGCAGATGAAACCACCCCCAGGCGGCACCAGTACCCTCACCACGGAGAGCGAGGTAATTACCACCGAGCTACTGAAGAGGAGGGACATCGGCCAGTTTGGCCTCCGCTCCGAGTACCTCGTGCGCAGGATAGTCGTGCCCATCGACTTGCCGAGCAGACCAAGGGGTAAGTCCATGACGCAATATTTGGAAGGGCTTTGTGATGAAAGATGTGTTCCAATTATCATTTTCAAAAGTTACACCATGAGGCTTACAATTTTTACTAAGTTTTTACACATTTCTTTTAAAAAAAATCAGTATGTTGTGCAATAATTGAAGATGATAAGTTGGTAAGGGATTAATTTAATTCAAATGTTTTCGCAAAGTGAAGTCATAAATTCCGGCAGTGCAAAAATGGGACGAATATATTGTTTTCGGAAATAATTTTAAGTTTGAGTTATCCGTCAGCTTGCACATGGTTGTATTTGCTGTATTTTACGGACTATTTTACGGACTTCAAAAAATTGCCTCCAAAACTCAGGTGCGTCTTATGCTCCTTTTTTTTTTTTTTTAAAAATGCTTAAAAATTAAGGTGTGTCTTATAGTCTGTAAAATATGGTATGTATATATATTTTTTAAATGACACTTAAAATCTGGTATTGGGTAGAAAGGCCATGGGCTTGATATACAATCATGTTGTGGTGTTAAGGGGGTTTGGTACCCTATGTATTTCAATGGTAAAATTTGCACTTCACTTCATTTTCAAAATAAAAAAGTTTC
>JAQGBW010003475.1:0-16204 GCA_034698625.1 Julus scanicus
TATTTAATCTCTTTTTGTTTGGCTGAAAGTGTGTTTCAAAATTTCACCCATTGAAAGTGATAGGGTTGTGATCCCCCATAAGCAAAGTACAAGTTCCTGAAATTTACAGTTGATTACAGGAATTTACAGTTAATTACGGAATTTTGAAGGTAAGCAAAATCTTCATGCCTATGCTACCTATTTGAGGAGTTACAAATTCATTTTATTGTTAACATTATTTTATTCAGTACCTTATGAGCACCATATTTAAGGTGCCACAAAACACCTTTTATGGCGCTTCATTTAAAATATGACAAACCCCCTTTTCTTAAAGGAGCTTGATAAAGCCTTTAAAGGTGTAGTATTTATGACAAATCTAAACTTACAAAACACCATTTTTATTTAGAGTGATATATAATTTACCACAATTACCATGGCTAAGTTTGATCATTTATTAGGCTGTAATTAAGTGCAATATTTGTATTGCCGGTATAGGTTTTAGGTTCGTCACAACTTACAAGAGAACAAACCTCTGCATTTATTTATATATGGGTTTCTCCAGTTTCATCATCATCATCACCAGGGTGAGGTGGTCGAAGGTGTTGATTTTTCTTGAGCATAATCATGGTTTCGTTGTAGGGAGTCTTCTCTGAGCACGGAATATGGGAGTTGACGTTGGACTTGGCCACCCTGTGACCTGCACTGCGAATACTGGTAGTCCTTACGCTGGTGTATGACGTAGTGTAAGTGTTGCACCGTTTCAGGCTGTTATCGTCTTCCAACCTTTTTTGGGACAACATTCCACGAATGCCAGGGACATGACGAAAAACGTGCCGGAAGCCATCCCGGAACCGAGCGTTCATCCAGCAGTAGATGATGGGGTTGTAACATGCGTGACTCATGGCCAGCCAATGGCAGATGGCCCACACGTACACCATGCCAGGTATACTCCAAATGCTGGCATCACGGGTGCCAATGGCCATCAAGATGTTAAGAGGCAGCCAGCACAAGGTGAAGATGATCACCACCGTGATCATCATTTTGACCATCTGAAAAAAGAATTATCGAGGACCATACATCTAATGGCCATACAGGTTATCGTTCTGTTAGCACAAACGCAGTTCTACTCCTCTATATATATATCTTCAAGCTATGTTCATACGATTCAAAGGTATTTGTTAGAAAAGCCCCTTTTCATGCTAAGATCACGTCTATTAATCTGCGTATTGACTTACTTGAAATTCTACTAATAAAATGGTATCTGTACAAGTTGGGTTGGCTAGAAAAAATGTCCTACCTTGAAAAAAGTGGTGTTACTCTAGAAATATATAAAGTATATATCTCAGATTAGTCGATGCAAATCACAACCAAATGTAACAGGGGATGCGTTTAGTTATTCCATGGGGCCTTAAACCTCAAAACACATGAAAGTACGTTTTCTTAAAATGTGTACCGTAAAATGTGGATACTTTGGTACAGTATTAGGGGGTGGGGGTGGGAAAGAGAACTTTAATTTGTCCAGTCATTGTTTTGCCCAGTTGGAATATCTTAATAGTGTTCCAATGGAGGGAGTTGGAGAGAAGCGCTCTTACGTCATATTGTGGTGACTTCCCAGTACTATTCTAAATTCGAAATATTTTAAATGACGGCCATTTTATTGTGAAACCTGTTTTGTGTTTTTGCTAACGTCATCAAACGTTCATCTCAGTGAGAAATACTAGAACCGTTGTTGTTAAAGCAGTTTAATATAGTGATTCCTAAATGCCTTGATTATATTTAGTCGAAAACCAGGGAATGAGCGGGGTAATTTGGGAGTGACTCAAAGTTTAGCTTCTGTATTCCTGATTATTTTACTGTATTTTCTTATTATTTAACTCGAAAAGTATAGGTACCTATATGTAAGTGTTATTTAATTTTGTGGTGAGCAAAGGTTTAAAAAAACATCTGGCAACCTAGAAATATGATAATATTCACATTGTGAGTTTACTAAATCCATACATGACCATATATATATGTTTTCAGACATACATAGAAAATATCATATATGGCCATACATTTTTTCAGACATACATGGAAAATATTGAATATGGACATATATGGGGCATAGCTTGTACGACCCTATATCATTTTTCAACTAGGAATATGTATGCCTTGAAAACGTCCCAAAGTTACATCACATGTTGGGGTAACTTAGTTACAGAAATGTATGGGAATATCTCTTCACCTGTTAATCAGAGATGACGTCACATTCGGAAAAAAGGGGTCGATTCAATTTTACCGGCTCAATTTCAGGTCGTAATTATTGGACTCTTTTTGAGAATTCCAAAAAAAATGAGCATCAAAAACTGGCCCAAAGTATCCACATTTTACGATTTATAATCTTATTGTATCATATTTTGCATGGTCTTAATACATGAATACATGTAAACTAATACAAAGTGTAATTCAGATATATCCAAATTTATAAAATAATTTCTAATTTACTATTGGTAAAACGTCAACGATATACAGATTAATGTTAGCAAAACATATTTTCAAAATGTGTCTGAGGGTTTATCATACCAATCATAAAACACAAAGCAAAAACTAACAGAAGCGGCACTAATGCAGTATTATTACATTTTCGTATTGTAGTTTTTCAGTTTTATGTTAGTGCTATTCAATGACCTACTAATTAGCTATAAATGGGAAAAATACAAGGTGACCATGGGATGTATTTAGTATCCTCCACCCACCCCCAATTACGCTTGTTTCAATTTTTCGTATCTAGATGGCACTGTTAGTACAAAGCTGTGAGCGCTACGTTTTTAGTTTAGGCCCCACAGAACATCTTACTATTTCAAGAAGTTTTGCAATTTATTATTTAAGGAATTAATAAAATATTACGTATTGCCGATCCTTCACGCACTCATGTGGCCCCAGCGCCTAGCTATTAGAGATATCTAAACTTACAAATTGTTTGGGCTAAAGTCTATAAGCTGACCTGTCTAAACAACCTAATGAATCAATTTATCTTCTTAATACTAAAGAGGACGGCAGCTGGTTTTCTTTGGGCTTTTTATAAAATTTTAAAATTTCGAAACTATACTTCATTACAAATACCGTAACATACAGGGCGTTTGAAAAATTAATGAAATATATTTCCATGGATAGCTCACATGCATTTTCCATAAAATATCTCCGATTTAAAAAAAAAGGTTAATATGAACCTTGGATTAACCTAAATATGAACTTAAGCAATATATATAAGCAAATGTGTCACTGCATGACTGCAACTCAAAATGTTTGGTAGGAGGGTCATGACGGCCAATCAAGATTTTCAACCGCACCAAGTGTGCAAATACCATTTTATAAGTAATTTATTCTAAGTCGATAGCAGCATTATGGGCCTACAGTTGATAACTTAAAATTACAATGGGAGAAAAACAAAACACTGTTCATAAGAGACTGGCATTTAAAAGTCATGCTGATTAGCAGTTAGGACTTAATAAGAAAGGCGCTACAAGATCTTGGTACATATATGGCATTAAAAGGAAAATCAATGTTTTTATATTGGTATATTTCGAATTTATATATTTAAAATAAAATCTGGTTGAGTGTTATATAGTGCTAACAGAGTATGTGCAAGCAAAACCGATGTGTACAGTAAGCATTTTTTTTACAATTGGACAAATGTCGTTTTAAAAGTTGATTTTGAAATAACTGTTTTATGGTCAGAACTGTTGGACATGCCCAGAACACTACGGAAACCGGAACGGAAGTTAGAATTCATCCAGCAGTAGATGATTGGGTTATAGCAGGTGTGGCTCATGGCCAACCAATGGAATGCGAACCAAACATAGGGCATGTTGGGGGCAAAAAAGATGCTGGGATATTCAGTACCAATGATGATGAGAACATTGAAGGGCAGCCAACTTAAGGTGAAGGCCAGTACACAAATGATCATCATTTTTATCATCTGGAATATAGAAAAAAAAGTGGGGACAAGGAAGAGGGAAATGGAAATCTATGAGGAACAGAGGAAGGACTACAAGAGTTGCACACACCGTTTGCAACATCAGAACATGCAATGCAAGCAGCATAGAACATTAATGATTACGAATGGAAGGATTATGGGACAAGCGAAATAAATGAGAAAATATGTACAGGGTGACTATAAATCATTAGTTGCAATTGTCTTGGGAATTCAATTAAATAACATAAATCGGTCAGCGCCTTTTAAGCTTTGTCCTGCTATGTATTGAATAACATGTTGAGAAATTCCAACAATACCAGTTCCTTTCCATTTACTGTTTATTTGTTTAAAAATTCGATCCAAAATATGTTCAAAAATTTTGAAATGTTTGAATGAGTTCATTGCTTGCTACCAAGATCAAATCATTGGAGAAAATAGCGTTTCAAGAGTAGGCCTATACAGTATAATATCTTTTATTATAAAGGTATTACATGAGCAATTAATCATTCCAGACTATCGTATATAAAATCGAGTGAGATGTATGCATATTTTATGATAAGCAATCATCACGAGTCATTACACGCAGAGCCCATCCATTCTTCATCTTGAATCGATGCAGTGACTTAAACTGTACATCATTCTCAGAATAACTTTTTTAGCTATCTCAGAATTTAAAGCGCTCAAGTTGCCATTAGGAAATTAATTAAGATGCAAAAGTCATTGTGAAAGTTTAATTAAACTCCAAACGAGTAATAGGATACATTTGATGATAATGCTGAACAATTAAGGTAGAAAGACCCTACGGATTACAAATAAGGAAAACCTTTTTTTATAAGACTCTTCATATAAATAAATCAAAAGCGGAATAATAATTCATGGTCACCCTGTAGAAATATATGCTTTGTTATGTTCAAAATAAATCTCTGATGTTAGCTAGCACGAACACACATACCAAGTTTTTAGATTCAATTAACTATTAGCGCTAATTAACTTCATGAGGGTTATGAGACTTGTTAAACATGCAAACTACCAGCAAACACATAATTCCAAAGCCAATTACAGACAATTAATTAATGTCAACTGCGTACTTTATAAATTGCAAATTGATAGTACTATCATCAACAAGAAGTACCGGAAATTTCAGAATGTCGCCAGTTGCATCTAAATGTTTTACCAACCCATTCGTTACTAGATAAAATAATGAAATTTTATTTATAAGACTTTTTGTATCAGCACCATGGATTCACATGGCAATATAAAAATCCTAACACAATTGTCACTATAGCCAGTGTAAACTCTTATATGTCGAGATCCTTTAATATACATGTATACCAGATGGTTGTATAATTATATTCGATAATTTTTCATTTAAAATTCACAAAATGTTTGCTATTTGTGGTAATTAAGCACTTGTTTAAGTAATCCGGGTTTGTCGTTCAATTTTTCAAAGTATGGACGGAGCTTAATGGTTTCCCTTCCTATCATATCATAAAAACTTTGAGAAGATTTCATAAAATTATGATAAAACTAATGATGAAGATAAAACTAAAACTAATTAAGATTATGTGATTCAGTACGTGAGTAGGTTCAATAGAGCGTAAACAAATTAAGACTATCTTAATTACTTTCCATATTATCTTCATATTTTTGGCAAAAAAATGTATAAAATTTCCAGTTTCTAATGAATTAAACAGAAAATTATTAACGACTATGTCATATTGTAAAGTTATGATTTATTCGTTATTTTAAGCTACGTTTTCCTATATTTTATCAATATGCGAAGAATTTATGAGAAAATTCCTATGAAAATTCCTGAGGTTTTTAAAATTAACTCAGTGGTCTGACATGCAGAATCAATATGTTGGTGATACCAAAAATAAGTCGGGAAACGAGAGTGTAAAGAAGGAAAGTCATCTATATCGATTCAGAAAGATCAAAGGAATTGCAGATAAAAATACAGCTCTATTTTGGTACCTTTTGTCGTAAAACTGTCGATAGCTTCCAGAAAAAATCATCTTTACGATCAAATTATGGAAAATCCATGATCGCACTTTATCTAATATATTTTAGGATCGTTAATAAAGTTGTAAAAAATTAATGTCTAGAGGTCTTGAATTTTGCATTTTCATGTTTTCATTCATGTAATTATTCACGGCATATTAATTCATAAATTGTTAAATTCCATTCCAAACAAACTGTTGTATAGCTGCTTTGAGGCAATGCAAAAAAATGTGTAAAAATACTATATACATCTCTGAAACATATTTCAAAGTAGAATAGATACTGAATTATTAGGTACATTACAATTTCTATAAATAATTTGTATGAAAACAAATGAAGCTAACGTGGTAGTAAAATATGAAGATGATGCGATGAGATACTTTTAATGCTTCATAACATAGAGCGCCATATTTAATCAATGTACACTAATGTGACTTCCTGCGTATAGCAATATACTCTTGTTTGGATACCAAACATTTCTCTTTAGGCGGCTATCTGGTTAAAGTTCCAGCACTTAAAGGTGAGATATTGGACTGAATGTAACACTCTGATAGTAATGTATACCTTGCACAGATGGTACTACAGTGGACAGAAATTAGTATCAAAACAATACAGGTTGAGGCTTAATTCAATAACTCTCAATCTGACTGAGCATGTGAACAGGAAATGACATGTGGGAATTCTAGAAAACATGCAATACGTGACATTGGATATCATTTTATCGTTTCGCGCAATATTAAAATTAATTGCAACCGTTAAATATATGAAAAAAAAACAATTAGAAAATTGTAAGGCGTTGTAAAATTAGTGTAATTTATACTTTGGCGACATAGAATGTTTTTTTCTCTCTAAATAATGGCGGCAATATTGCATTGCACCAGTGCTTGACTCCCGAGAAATCTCTGCGTAATTCAGTTTCGAAAAAAGTACACGTTGCACTAATTTGATGACACTTTACAAGTTTCTAATTGGAATAATAAATCAATAATAAAAAATTGGCATTAAAATTGTATGCTCAATGTACATTTAGATAGACTATAATATTATTTTATTATAATATTACTGCTATATTATTTCAAAATAAAATATAATTATGGTAATGCGTGCTGTCATTGTAATTACTATGTGCTTATGATTATCCAGGAATGGCTGTAATAGCAGCCTGTTTATATTGAAGAATGTAGTCGAGCAAATAATAAGCCCTACTGCAAATTAATTTCCTATTTTTTACTCGAATGGCTAATATTATGTTTTTCGATGACTAAGTTGTATGCCAAATGCTGATATCTCAGGCTCAGATTTATTTTTCTATAAATAGAAAATTGTCTTAATTTCGCTTACGGATTAGTGGTAATCTCTTTAATTAACTTAACTTTTTAGCTAGCTAGTATTTTGTTGATGACACAACGTTTCGGCCGCTTAGGTTTTCGTTAGATTAAAGAAATTATTAATCCTTGAGCGGATTTAAGCAAAGTTTTATTTATTTGAAATAAATCTAAAAATAATATATCAATCATTGACATGTGAAGTATAATTATATAAAAACATGATATTGGCCATTCAAGCAAAAAATACTTAATTAGTTTTGTAGTAGTGCTTCTTATATTTGCTCGACTACTAAGAGCACATGCAACCGCAAATATATGATTTTGATGATTTTGATTTGATAGTAATAACAGTAATGTATACGAGAGCGAAAATTTTTCTCTAAAGTACATTGAATATTTATTTTTTAACACTATTCAATAATTTTAACAATAAATTTTAAACAATTCCTGTTAACTGCATGGTAATACACAGTGACAGAGTGACATATCTAAATAAGTGGACAAAATCAAGAATTTAATTAAAAGAGTCAGACAAACGGTGTTTGCAAATGATGGAGAAAGTTAAAACCATTATTTCCCCCCTCGAAAGCATACAATTTTGTCTGAATCATCTTTTAATCTGATACATATATATGCCTCTTTAAATGCCTAACCCTGCTGTGTAGGGGTATATGCTTTCAGATGTTGTGAAATGGATAACAATGATCCGAATATATACAGCACAAACTTGATCATTATTGCTAACTTTCATAATTTAGCAAGACACGATCAAGTTTAAAAATTCATCTAGGTGCACTCCTCTATTATTAATTTTGTACTACATAATTCATGAAAATTAACTAAACTTTATTAGAAAAATTACATAAAGTGTGCGACAATGTTAACAAAATTCGTTAATAAAACCTTATAAAATATGCAGTAGGTAAACTTATTTTAGTTTCGTACAATATTTCTATAGTGTATAAGCAAACATATTTTAATATTGAAACCTTTGCATAATATTATTGCTTAATTAAGTATTGCCTAAATTTCAAACCTTATTGAAAGTGAAAAACATGTGAAATTTAAATTAGAAAAATTTATCCATAATATAATCATGAATATGTCCCAAAGTTATGCCTATATGTACATATGTATATTTCTTACTAAATAATTTAAATACGTAAAGTTTATAATAAATTTATAATGTAGTTTAAAAATTCAAATTGACGTACTCGTATTTCATAAAAAATTACTATACAAAGGCACCACATTAATGCATTCCACGTTTTCAATTAAGAGAATTGGTTGCTGTACGTTAATCACTACTAAATTTCACAGTAACTGATTACTTGGTTTCACATTCTACAAATTACCTCTTTGAATCTCCAGAGTCAATTAAGACTTCCATTTAAATTAGCCATTGATATTTAGAGAAATTAATTTGGTTGTAAATTACCTTTCGCACAAAGTATTTTAAGTATACACACTTTGTACGCGTGCTGAATATTTTAAGCACAGTAGTAGGTTGAAATTTTCACTTACAGGCCTTATTTATTTTTCATGATCTACTGATTTCTATTTGTATTTCAATGTTTGGTAAGAATGTTGCAATTACATGTAGCAGTTAAATAGATACCGCCTGTAAGTTAATTATCATTATCTCAAAGCATTCAATCAAAACTATATTTATCTGTTCATCAGACTATGCTATATATGCAATTCGTTTAAAATATACTCAAAACCTTTGCCTTCTTAGATGCACCATGTTATCTGATGCCAGTAAGTTTCTCCTTGATTGGATATACTGCATCAGACATAAATTGTCAAAGTTGCCGCCTAGATAGATTCATTTTGGATATTATTATAGATTTTAGAACCGAATCATTGGCGTTGTTTCAAGACAGATAAAATTCCAATTTTGGTTTATTACGATTTTATAGGATATAACTCTAGTGAAGTGCTTTGTAGAGAGGTGTCAAATACCACTTTTTTGCCTTCAATCCAGCCTCAAATCTTCGTGGAATGGTCTCGTACAAGTTTTGAACAGTCTTTGGATGGAATTTAAAACCAATTTTCTTCGTGAAGTACATTTTTACTTATTTCCAATTCTTTCAAATGGACTGTTATATACTCTTACAGCATATTCGCTAATGCAATCACACAAGCTTAACCGCGTATAAACAAACGAAAGAAGAACACAGAGTGACCATTTTGATAGCATTTCTATTAAAATTAACTATTTCCTGAAATTTCTTGAGCTTATTCCAAGATGGTTTCCAAGATGACAAAAGGTAGTCGCCAAATTAACAAAAAGCTAATCCCATATGCTGAAGCTTTGACAAACCAGGGTGCTACCAGCATATAGTATTCATATTACTGTCACATAACTATATTTGACAACCATAAGACCATCAAGAAATGCTTAATTAATCTGATTTCATATTTTAAGCTTCAGCCCTGAAAGCTGTTGACTATTTTCATTTAAGTTTCTAATTGGAGTGTACTGCTTTTATTCATAATAAGCACGTCTACTTAGTGTTTGACAACTCCAAAGCACGGATGTTCAACTTGTACAAGTGTTTCTAACAGCATCGTCTTACCACGTTTTGACATAATGTTTTCATTACCCTCTACTAAAATTCACACCTAATAATTTATCCAATAATTCATGTATCTGTCATCAGTATCATGTAAGGTTATGTTAACTGATAATATTTTCACCCCTGTTCTCTGACAATATTGTAGCCCTTGTTTTCTGACAATATTGTAGCTCCTGTTTTCTGACAATATTGCATGTAACCCCTGTTTTCTGACTATAGTAACCCCTTTTTCTCATAATTTTTTATACTGTTGTGCCAACAACTAGTATTGCCATAATAGTTTCTCCAGGTGCTGATTTCTGTGAAAATCGTTTTACTGAGTATTTTGACTCTAGAATTGAACGTAACCTTGCTTTGTTGAGAAGAAGCCAAAAGCGAGCAAACTAAGAATTAATTCCATTATTCGAAAGGCGACACAAAAAGCTAATGACTACTTTTGAAACTCACAAAAAGCGCTTTCGTACATTTCGTCAAGAACGTAAAAGACATCTTCAAACGATTTGAAGAAAAATAAAAAGAGCATTCAGCATGATTTGATGATGCAGGCGTTACATACATTTACACAACAATAACATCGCAAGCTTATGCATAGTTGATAAGACGTATCTTGTGCCTAACTTATTTCCTATCAATGATTAGTGATCTTTGTGTTTCCACACAAATAAAAACGTTTTTTCCTACCTTTCTCTTGGAAGCTGCTAATCTCTGATCCCTGCTGTCTTCAGCCTCTCCAGGTGCCCTTTTCCCCCATACCACGAGCGCTATTCGGGCATATGTGAAGATAAGCGCGAACAAGGGCAACACGTACTGTAACACGGTAAGGGCCATTGTGTAGTAGTACAGTTGTTCTTGTTCCTCGAAAACTTCGGTACAAACGAACTTGTCCTCATAAGTCCAGTTTGCAGGGCGGTCCAAGCGCGAATAGATGACAGTGGGCAGTGGCGTTACAATGGCCACGATCCACACCAATAAAATAGTGACTTTGGCATGCAGTTTTGTCATACGTGGTCGCAGGGGATAAATGATGGCAATGTAGCGGTCTATGCTGATGGCCACCATTGTGTAAGCACTAATGAAAACGGATATGGCCTGGGCGTAGCTTACTATGGGACACATGATGGCACCAAAAGGCCAGTACATAAGGATGATGTTGGAGACGAAGGTAAAAGGAATGCAAAGAGACGCCATCATGATATCCCCCACGGCCAGATTCACGATAAAAAAATTGGTCACCGTCCTCATCTTTTGATATGCCAAAACTATAAAACAGACTATGCCATTGCCACCAATGGCGGCCACTGATATGGTGATGTACATGACGTACATGAGGGCCTGGACATAAGGTGACACCTGACCTCCATTTTGCTCCGCGTTGTCTTTCTGGGTTTCCCATCCTATGGAACTGTTCAGATTATTGTCCAGGTAAGTTTCATTATGCTGCGATAAAAAATTAATCTCGTTTTCCATGTCTGAAGGTAGTCAAAATTTATCGATCCTTCCCTTAGAGATGTTGGAGGAGGACCAACCTGAGAATAAAAAAATATACATCATAAAGTTATTTCTAATATATTAAAAAAATTGAATTGTAAAACTTTACACTAATAGAATACCTTTCACTTCTCCCTTTCAATATCCATCAAGCAATGACAGACAAAAGCTAATACTATTTACATGTCAAAAATTAACTACCTATACATGTACTATAGGGGATATTTACCTAGTGCTAATACTACATATTACGTATTAAACTAAAGCTGGATTATTTTTGTAAACCATATTAAAGTTAATCCATGTATCCATGGTTTTACTTTCTATTTTGCAAAGGAATAATGCTAAAATGTTGGAAAATCTTCTAACGATGCACTCTAGCTAGTTTGTGATTACAAGATAAAAGCGATATTATTCATAAGACGTCACTAACATGAAATACATTGGTAAATATAGATGTCAACCCTAGATCTTTTCGATACTGGATATTAAATAAATAAACAATAAACTATTTGTCTTTCAAAATTTCATTCGACGGAATTTGCTTCCTGGATGAGTTTAATTTTTTTACATAAAGGTGGATTGCCTTTGGCATCAATGCCTTGCTTGAGTGCTGAGGCAGTCCGAGAAATAAATAATTAACACTGATGTTTATTTAAAAAAGTTAATGTCGATGGAATACCAGTGCATACTTTTTAAACAATAGCTTTTTAAGGTTTGTACTAGATTATTTAAGGTTAAGAAATTTAGGGATAAAATGTGGTTACTTGTCTACTCTAAATCAACTTAAGTTGGCAACACTGTATCTCCTTTATATTTTAATTTAAACGCTAAAGAGCTCATGTTAACGCATTAGTGAGCGCGCTCGAGTGACTGAAAGAATTGTTAAATGAGAAGCTACTAATAAATTCCGATAGAATCTGTTCAACCTATGTAGGAGCTATCCTAAAGAATGATGGTGGTTGTATGGAAAGCAAAATGTGGTTTGACACCACTTTTCAAAAAAAAAAAAAGTTGCGGATGCCCAACCATTGTAGAACATGGATACTGGATTATTACTACTATAAAAGCAACAGAATACTCCCACAATACTCTTTCTTCTAATTCATATCTTGTTTGCCATATTTTAACGCCTAACGACCACTATAGGAGCAGACATAATCACTCAAATCCTCCGAGAGTCGTGCGAAGATGGATGTTTACTATTGGTCCTTCTTTTTTAAATGCGGTAGGACAATGGAATAGTCTTCCTGGTGAAAGTTAAGATTTAGTAAAAATTCAATCCAACAATGATGTCTAAGTCGCTACTGACGTATAGGAGCATTCTCCTGAAATGATTTTTTACGACAATGCACCTACCATATACCAAATGTAATTTATTTGTTGACTATAGGGTACTGAGTTGAATTCTCCTGTATTTTTTCTCTCTATTTGTCCCTAGCGGAAACAATAAAGTTTTCATTCATATATATGTTTTTTCAAGTTGAACTTTGCATGGAAACAACATGGACAACCACATTCAAGACAGCTCAGAACAACCCAGGTCTTCCGATTGAAAAGCTGATAGCATAACCACTATCCCACCAGTCGCTGAATACCATTGATTTCCAAATAATGCGTGGGTTGTGTGTGATACGGAATGTATCTTTATTTTGGGGTACATTTGAAGGAAATTTCTAGTATTAAAGCGGAAAAGGAATGTTAGCACCGAAATTTTCTTTGTTCATCATACTATTTGACCTTGATTTTGATTGATTTCTCAAAATAAGGCACTAAATGCGGAAAGCTCCTTCATCTTGGATAAATTTCTCAAACTCCAGTTTACTGCACGTTTATCTCAAATTTTGCTCTACGTTAATTTCCTGTAAAATATGTACCTGGATGAAACCATGCAGTATTGGTTCGTATTCAACCATCAATTGCGTGATAGAAATTGCTCTATAATATTTTCATTAAGATTCTGTTCTTAACGCTTCCAATTTGACCACCACTTAACCTCGACTATTTACAGTAAATTTATGTACGCGCATGTTTGAGAAATTGCTAAAACTTGCAAAATTTCCAGGTCGAGAAAACAAGCTGGGCTCGATCCTCCTCAATGCATTCAATTTAAGCTGTTGCCATGAACCCAAATCTAGCTGCCTATATATTATTAATCAATGTATGTGCACAGCCCGAAGCAATGAATCCATCTTCTGCTCTCTATAGTGAAAACAGAATTTTTGTCTTAAAGCGTTATTTTAGAATGGTTTATATACGCATTCAGAATTGCAAATAAAACATGATAGAAATGAGCTAGCACATGAGCGGACTTACAGCTTTCGAACAAATCCGATTATATAAGCTCTCAAGGGTGCAATGTCCCTAAAGCGACCAGTATCTCGGATTATGCATACACGTATACGTCTTTAAGACAGTGAAAAGATCACGGCATTATATGGACTAGGGAATTCGCGATCTGTTCAATCAGATTGGACAACTTTGTTTTCGCAAATAGTGTCAGCAAACGACAAAGCTGTTTGCTCAACATTTTCCAGAAGCAACGCCAAGTTATAGGGAAGAAAACCACAGCAGTATTCTGTTGAGATTGGCTATCCATCCATTTTTTTTAAAAAAAAAAGTCCTTTTAAAAAATAAACCTTATAGGAAAAAAATCGTTAAATTCAATTTTTATTGGATTGAATGGATTCTAACTTCTAAATATGTTTTGACGTGCTTTTCAAGTATAAAACTTTGCCATAGCCCATATTTTCTATGACCTATTCTTCCCTCAGAGTCAGGTTGGTTCCCTCCTGATTTTCCAATACAAATTCTAGCTTAGACGCTGTATGGAAACCAATTTAAGTAGCTTGTTCTTCACTCTTTTAGGTAGAAATGCACTTGGATATTCCCACGCATGGGTTCAATTCAATTTTTTGGCTTGCTGATATTTTTGTGGGTTTAGAATCTTTTCCAATTTAAATTCGGAACAGTTTTAAACTTCAGCATTTCTTAAAACTATAATCTACTTTATACTCTTAATGCACGTGGAAACTCGCATTAAAAGTGTGAAATGTTGTGAGTTATATGTCTCATGAGTCAAGCGAGACATAAATCTTTAAAATTGTTGCCTGTACGATAATCAATTGCACTCCGAAATTGGAGCCGAAATGGAAAATTGGCAGCCAATTGCTGCTGACATATGACATCCTCCCCTAGACAGCTATCAAGGAGAAATAGCTGCATGACAACCGAATATAACTCGGAGGAAATTCATCATAAAAAGCATCATTTCATTTCGTGCCATCCCATTGTTGATGCGTTTTAATGGTAAGCTATTTGTACAGCTTTCTTCTTCACAATTGTATGGCAATAAAAGATTACAATTAGAAAACTACTCACATTGAGGACAATCATGTCGTAATATGACAGAACTTATTTTGTTGAGTTTTACAACATTGGATTAAACATAATTATAATTGACTTCTGACTTCCACCATATTTTATCTCTATTATCACATTTCTCATTCACAACTAAATTTAACCAAATTATGCACGTATAGAAAAACAGTTTCATTTTTAACTTTACGAAAATAAATAAATACCTGTAGAACAAAAGTTATCCACAATCTGAAGAAGACATTTAATCTTAAGTAGTAACTTCAGATTCTGAGCTAACAGTATGTACATATAGGGTAGACTGAGGAGCATTGAGACATGGAGTAAAGTGAGATAGTGGCACTATTAAATAGTGTTATTCTGGATATTGTCGTGATATAGCTATGTTTAATCTAAAATGCTTTTACTTGCTATTATAATGCAACCTTTGTAACAAACAGATAGTGTACAATACTTTTGTGGAATTTGAAAGAATTGTTTTTGTGTCGTAAAATGAAATTATTTCTACCTGAATATTTTGTTGCATAGTATTCTATCTATTGTTACATATTTTATTGATAAATAAATATAAACATATAGTTTTATTTGAATGTAATTGCATTTGGTGGAATTTAAGTTTCTATGGGCAACTTCTGTGTGGTGCAAACTTGGGCAACTTATTCGGGACAAGGTGAGGCACATTCACTTAACAAACGTTGAATTTGTATTTTTGTAATTTTTGTCAATTTTAGCACATGTCTAACATAGCTAAATGAATTATTATAATTATTATAATATTATTATAATATATTATAATACAAATTATTATAATTATAATACAAATTATTATAATATTTTTGGCCTAATTTTGTGTAATCCATAAAGTGACTCATTTCGGCCCACTATAATGAAATAAAAAGAGACATTCCACAACTATTTTTCAAACATTGAAATATTAATTTTAATAAACAGCCACTTAGTTAAACAACATACTCTTACAATTTTACATCAATAGGAAAATTACTGAATGTACAAAAAAATGTTTTAGTGAAAGTGTCTCAGTGCTCTCCAGCGTCCTTTATATGAAAACATTTGTATAATTTCAATGATAACATTGTAACATTTCAAGGGTAACATCGTACATTTTATATGGTCTCATTATCAACTTTTACTTGTATATAGTAAGGTATGTAGTAAACTCGATAGATAAGGGTGTAAGGAAATTGTTGGACGTGCAAGAATATTTTCGGGCAGTTGTCCAATCTGTTTTAATATACTTGTGATATGTAATACGATTGTTCCATGGATCAATACCCACTCCTTTAAAATATCTCATACATGCGCATTTAGAAAGTTTTTGCTTTGAGTAGCTTATATTTTTGAAAGGCAATCTGATTGTTAAATGTTTCTAAGCTAAGTTTCATTATACAACAATTAAGGCCCTTTGGTACCACTTCTGAATGCAGCATAAATCCCATAGGTGGTGCAGAAAATCGCGGCCTTTTTTCGCCTAA
>JAQGBW010003476.1:0-16202 GCA_034698625.1 Julus scanicus
GACAATTGTGACAAAGGGGTGGGGGGTGTTTAAAAAGAGGCAAAAAAGTGTGACATAATTTATGGATCACCCCAAGGTAAATAAATGATAAGTATATTTGTGCATATGGGGATACCAGAAATTCTTACCTGTGCAGTTTTCTCTTTTTGTAATCTTGCAGCCCTCTCCTTCTGTTTCTGCGCAGCCTCCACCTGCCTCAGTTTTTCCAACTCGTCCCTGAGCAAAACGGCCGCAGACTCCCTCTCTTTTTTGGCGTTCTCCTCCATCCGAGCCTTGTCTTGCAGGGTATTCTTGAACCCTTGGATCTTTTCCATCCGGGCCATAACTACCTTCTCAATCTCCCTTCGCGCCTCCTCTTCGCCCTTCAGTTTTTCCGCCTCCTCCTTGAACAAACGAATGGCTGCCGCCTTCTCCATCCTTGCGCTCTCCTCTTGCTGTGTCTTGTTGGCCAGGACCTTCTGGATTTTTTCAGCCCGAACCTTGATGATATCTGCGGCCTCATCCTCTTTCTGTTTATTCTCATTCAGCTGCTGTAGCTTCATTGCTTCCTCACGCAGCTGACGCGACGCCGCCTCCTTCTCCCGCGTCGCAGCATCCGCCTGTTGCTCCTTGTCAGCCACTACCTGTGACGTTAGGGTTAGGACATGCTCTTAAAAATTGGTGCAAATACTAAATATGCATCTAATCTTCTCATATTTTGATTTAAAGTGCATCCTACATCCAAGGGCGCCGAGAGCCGGGCCCGGGGGAAAGGGAGGAGGACAAGGAGCCATATACATATGTCATCACATTTTTGTTTTTCTTTGGGGAAGGGGGGGGGGGGAAAAAGAAGGTGGAAGGTGTATAAGGTCCTCGTTTTTACCTTAGAAAAATTGCGTTTTTGACGTAAAAAAATTGGGTTTTTACCATTGAAAAATTGCGTTTTTGACGTAGAAAAATTGAGTTTTTAACGTAGAAAAATTGCGTTTTTACCTTAAAAAAATTGCGTTTTTGACGTAGAAAAATTGCGTTTTTGACGTAGAAAAATTGCGTTTTTACCATAGAAAAATTACGTTTTTGACGTAGAAAAATTTCGTTTTTACCATAGAAAAATTGCGTTTTTGACGTAGAAAAATTTCGTTTTTACCATAGAAAAATTTCGTTTTTACCATAGAAAAATTGCGTTTTTAACGTAGAAAAATTGCGTTTTTGACGTAGAAAAATTGCGTTTTCACCATAGAAAAAGTGCGTTTTTGACGTAGAAAATTGCGTTTTTCAGTTTTCATGACAATTATAAAAGGTCATTTTCAACATTTTAATTTTTTTTCACACATAGTCCGGTGGCACCGGGCCCCTAAAAATCCCGGGTCCGGGGTATTTTTCCCTACCTTGTCCCCCCTCCCCCCTCTCGTCAGGCCCGCCTACATAATCGTTCTTTAGAATACATTCAGGACATTTGACAAGACAGTAAAACCGTGACTCACTTTCTGCATTTGGTTAGTCTTTTTCATCAGCAACTGGGCAGCCTCCGCCTCATACATTCTTTCAGCCTCATTTATCTTCAGCTTCTCTGCCTCTGTCATCACCTGTCTGGCTGTTTCATCCTTCTGACTCTTCACCGCGTCCTCTCGCTGCTTGTCAGTGGCCAAACTCCTCTGCATCTTTTCCATATTTGCCTTCTGCGCTCTGGCAGCTTCCTTTCTTTTCCGACTGGCCTCCACCTCCCTCTGCAGTTTGGATGCCTCTTCTCTTAAAAGTTTTGCTGCCTTCTTTTGCTTTTCAGCCTCCTCTTGCTTGGCTCTGGCAGCCATCATCGCCTCCTGATCCCTGCGCTGTTTCTCTTCCTCCTCCTTCCTTAGCTTTTCCGCCTCCTGAGCCAGCTGCCTCTTCATCTGTTCCTTTTGTTCCTTTACCTCCTGTTCCATTTTTCTTGTAGAATCCATCTCCCTCTTCAGCTGTTCCATCCTGGCTCTCTGCTTCATAACCGATTGTTCCAGCCTCTTCCTCTCACTCTCCTTCTGGTTCAGCTTCGCAGCCTCGTCTCCCAGCTGTTTTTGAGCGGCTTCCTGCTGTCTCTTGGCGGCCTCAAAACCCTGTACTCTGGAAGCCAGTTCCTTCTGCAGCGCTTTAGTCTTTGCCTTCTGCAACCTGGCTTCCTCGTCTTTTTTCTGCTTATCGGCAGTTGCCCTTTTCATCTTGGATTCCTCCGCTCTAAAATGTAACGCTTGCTACAGTAAACGTAAGTATCTAAATAATTGAATAAAATTATGGGAAGCATGCAAACTACCTTGCTTGAGCTTCCGCGATCTGTAAGGTCTCGTCTTGTGCGAAATCAGATCCTTCTTCCCCTGGGTACTTTCCACTCCTTCCCCCTCTGCCATAGCCGCCTGATGGACCAGTGGATCCTGCCATACCAACTCCCTGCAAGAGCTCCTCAAGACTGGGTTCGAATTCTTGTTTCCCTGAATATCTTCCTCTCATTCCCCCTCTGCCATAGCCGCCTGATGGACCAGTGGATCCTCCACCTTCCTGCAAGAGCTCCTCAAGACTGGGGTCGAGTTCGGATCCTCCACTCCTTCCACTTCTGCCATACATGTCTGATGAACCAGAGGGTACTGCCATACTCCCCTCCATCAAGGCCTGTTCATCAAGGCCCGCATCAGGGTATCCTCTGCTGCTTTCACTTATGGGATAGCCATCTGATGGCCTATTGGCTCTGGATGATTCCAAATCTGCCAGCATACTCTCCAATTCTTTATCCGTAAGGCCATCTGTTTGGGTTTCTAGAAAACATGACAACTATGTCAGTTTCAAATTGTATCTGAAAACACTCTGCCCACACATAAAGAGGGAACATTAAACGAAACAAGCGTCTGTTTTACAAAAATGTATTTGTATACGAGCATTTTGGACTTGGTCATATTGTTAACAACAAAAAACCGAATGATTATATTATCAGAAAATGGTAGCCATGGGTCACATGAGACACTTTCCCATGTCCAGTGTTTTCTAAAAACTTACCAGGTGAAATTGGTTTTTCGGTTTGTTGTCCTTGTTTATCCTGACCGGTTAAATTCATGTGAGAATCGAAGTGTTTTCTGCAGACATGGTAAACTTCAGTGTCACTATCTCGTATCTCAATATGCTGCTGAGGCCCTGATCCATTTGTCTCATCTTTCCCCTTGGGTCCTCTAAGAGCACGCAACATTTTGAATAAGATTCAAACAGTGATTAGAAATAAGAATATTACTTTTTATAAAAAAAAAATTAAGAGAACTTATTGAAATGCTTAGAATAAAAGAACGCGCGTGCTTGGGATCGATTTTTTGCACGTGAACGATGACGTCATTTGATACTCTTGCACGCATTTTAAACGAAGGACACATTCAAATAAGCATTTAATACCCAGCATATTTGGTATCCTTATTGGTATAATCTAGCTAAACGTTTTTTTTTCCTAGGCGTAGTTTAATTCTATGGGAAACATGATAAACCTACATTACGTGAAGGTGCATACTGATAGCATTCATGACAGCATAATGACGTCATGATTGCTCCAGGTCAGTAGTATCAAGTTTATACAGTGATTGTGTGATGACTCATAAGTAACAATGTTCTGCGAAAAAGTGAAAGAGTTAATCGCAGTTGAATTTGGGTTGGCTATGTTCCAAAACATTACCCAACCTAACTAACCAGCGTGAAAAAAGTGACTACGCTCGTTTATGAATTCATGAAATCACTCACGAAAATTATCTACATGACTATAAAAGGAAAAATTGCGTAAACATCGTGTTTTTTTCAATTATATACTTGCAGGTTTACCCTCATTTAATGTGTTCGTTTATTAAAGTAGTTTCCTAAATTTCGCTAAAAGCTTAAGTTGTGGAGTTTCGGATAAATTTCTGAAAAAAGTTCTGAACAAGATTTTCTGAAAAATTTGAAAATTTCTTCCAATTTCAAGAATTCAAAAATTCAAGAAGCCTAAGAAAATTTAAATAAGTCCAAGAAAATTAAAGAACGTTTAAATTTTTATTTTAAAAATTCAAGAAAATTCAAAAAACTTTACGAATGATTGAAGCAAACCCAGAAAGTAGAGATTTAATAAAATTCGTAAATATTCCCTGAAAGTGCATAGGAACAATTATTTTTATATGGTATGTAAGCATATGTCTTTTTTAAAAATTCTTACACACTAAGAGAAATCTTGGAAATTTCAAGTGTAATTTCAGAGAAATGGCGAACAAAGAAAATAAAAATGAGTTTATAAATTGATATTTTGCATTTTTTTGAGAGTTTTTGGATAATAAGGAAAACTCTGAAGGTTTTGAAAAAGAATTCCAAAAAATTTAGATTACTGGCAACAAATTTGGCCCAAATTTTATAACAAACTTCAACACAACCATGACAACTCAAAAACCATTATCACTATTTTAAATAATGAGTTGTTTTGAATTACTGAGTACATGAACTTTGTACATGAAAAGTATGCGCAGAAATTTTGGATAATAAGGAAAACTTTCCGAAGGTTTTGAATGAGAATTCCAAAAAAAATTTAGATTACAACACAAAAATCATTATCACTATTTTGAATATAATGAGTTGTTTTGTATTGTTGAGTACATGAACGTTGTTTAAAAAAACATTTTCGATAGAATTCAACAAGGAATTAAACCAAACAAGAGTTTCTTACGAAATTTATTTCGTTTCTGACATCTTGTATTCCGAAGAAATGATTTTTCTATTGAAGGAAGAAGTCAGATTTCGATACATAAGACGCCGAATTATCAATAGATAAATTACAAGTTAGTCATCTAAATTAAGAGGCGTGAGCACTTTGGCTGTTTATTTCAGTGACACAATATCCCGGCCCACCTTTTATTTAAGCTAGTATGAAATGCAACATCCTGAATTTCCCATTAGCAAGGTTAGATTTCTTCGAGTAAAGGATGTAACGAACCGGTCTGTGCAATATCTACTCAGTGATCGTTGGCAACTTGTTTATTAACCAACATTCACCATCCTGTCAAGGGTAAAAGTTGGTTGACTTGGAAAAATACAACCTCCTCAGGATATATGTGCTCGAAAGTGAAATTTACAGAGTTAAAAAACAGTGCCAAAAACCTCGAAGAACAATGCGTACGGATTACCGAATTTGTTGGAGCAACAGGTAAGTGCCACGCCTGTTTACAATTATATACATGTGTAATGTAAGTCTGTATAAGCACTTGTATCGATCAAGTTGTGTATTTATGGTATTTAACTAACAAATCAGAGTCATGTGTAAATTTGTCCAAATATTGATTCAAATTAACAACTTTAGAAATAATGCCAGTCACAGTTTACAGTCCTTCCTATAGAAAAAAAAACACTTATGGGTAAAGTGTCCAATTTCTGGTCTAACCATATATAGACCAGAAATTGGAGACAGGTGGACATGCATTAATAAACTCGTGTTAGCCATACATACTGAGGGAGGGAGAAAGTTTATGCCAATGTAGCCCAAGTAGCAATGGGGAAATACAATGACGTCATTTTTGGTCATTTTTTCAAAAAACACGTCTAACGTCTAAAATAACGATATTTATTGGTAATTTTACTGACCAAAAAATGACCAACTCGAAAAGTGACTCGAAAAATACTAAATGTTCACCATTCCTGGTTTATTTGACTCGTATATGGAAATTTGGAGGCAATTCAAAGGATATACAGTAGGGCCTGCACTGTGTATGGTGTATGCATAGCTATACCGGGTGTTACAAAAGTCTTTATCACCCTAAATAGTTTTGAATTCCATTTCGATATGCTAGAAAGTGATATCTGAGGAATCCAGTAACCCTACCACACGTAACAATGCACATCATGTTCATAATTTGTATGATTATAAAATATTAACCGTTAAAGATTAGGGCATAAGGTTCAATTAAAATTTCGAAGGATGTATTGAAAGAAGTGGAATAGATTAATTTCCAGAATTTAATTATCGATTGCCAAGCTACAAATCCCATTTTGGTTTCTTGTATGTATGTAACCATACATTGCAGGAAAGTTAGCTGAAAATTAATTAGTACTAAATGTAAAAGTATGCCATGTTTCAAGCTTTCCTATGTCATGCATGGTTGCATAGTACATACAAAACAAAAATACATTTCGATAATTGAATTTTGAAAATGAACCCATTGTACTAATTCTACTACACTAAGCAACTATGTAATTGGGCTTTTTGCCCTATCTTTACCGGTTAATGTTTACCAAGAACTTGACTTGCAATAGGATTTCCGGAATCCTCACATATAACTTCCTCTTCAACCGCACAAACATGGTGTCCAAATCTAAACCAGGTTAAGTTATTTTGGTTGATATTTTCTTCATCAGATCAGAGATATAAAACCTATGCTTTTCTAAGATTGATTTTTTTAGAAAAAAGTCCCCATTGTACATAAATTAAATATCAGTTTATTTCTATCTAAATCCAGTAAAGACTAAAAAAATCTATCGGAAGGGCTTCAAAATACTTCCAAGTAACACTTCGAAGAGATATTTCTTCGTAATTGGTTGACGTAAAATTTCAGAATATCCGTTTTGACAGTTTCATAATTTAGCACAAATAGGGAAACAGGAAAGCATTTTCAGCTATTATCAAAGAAAACACCACATAAAAATCATAGCTAATGGTGAAGGGGTCACAATCTGCTTACAAGATGATGATATAGTATTTATTGGGTAATAAATCATAATATATTTATGATTTTTAAGGGAATAGCCTAATCATCAGGTTTTTTTAGACATTTTTTTTCGTAATAATGTATTTCCTGTTATAAATAGGAGAATGCAATGCAGAAGTCCATCATCCTGGTTATTAGTCACGGTATTTGTGCTATTTTTCCTGCAAGTTTTATCTCAAGGTAAGATTTTTTGATTATAGGATTAATTGGGGTCATTCTGGGTTATTTTGAGGCTAAGCATTTGTAAATGTAGACAAAATGAAAATGTGGAAAAATTTAAATACTTCTGAAATAGAAAATTTTAAAAATATTTTGGAACATATTTGAAAACAGATTTTGGGACATATTTTTTGTTATGAAATACAATTTTGTTTTCTCTAATACAAGCAGGTAGTGAATCCAAATGTACTCTCCAGAAAACATGTTCCAGCTGCATTACTACAGGACCAAACTGCGCCTGGTGCAAGTCTGCCACTGTAAATAAGGACGCATCACAAAGTACCCCTTCAAGGTGTGACACATTAGAAAATATTTATGCAAGATGCGCCAAATCAGACGTTGTCCACCCGGAAGAGACCATATACCCAATCAAGGTAGCGTAGTACCTCATACTGTAAACCTACCCCCAAAATTGTAGGTAATAATCTCAAAAACATTTCAGGCTTCTAAAGTGGTTATAAACCCATGTTGCAAAAAATTATCTGAGTCGTATAAAATTTACGAAAATGTTTATCATTTTGTTTCAGGATTTACCTCTAAGCCAACCAAACGCCGCGGTTGTGAACATGGTCCAACTCATGCCTCAAGAAATATCACTGAAAATCAAGCCAAGTATGTTTAGCAATTATATAAAGATTAGCAAGGTATATTTTGCAAAAAATCAAAGTCTAGAATTTTCGAAAATATAGTCGAGTTACATTACATTTTGGTCGTTTCAGATTCACCTCTAACCTTTAATGTTAAGTTTCGGCAGGCAAGGGATTATCCAGTTGACTTGTATTATTTAATGGATTTGTCATATTCCATGAAAGACGATAAGGACAAGCTTGCGGCCCTTGGTGGACTTTTAGGTAAAATGCTGTGGTATATTCAAATTTTTAACACTAAAATTAAGGTTCCTCAATTCTATACAGCATTTTCAAAATGGCGAGAAATGTGTAGATATCATTTTTAATTTGTTTGATTTATTCGGATAATCAAAATTGTATGAAATTTGACACAGGTAGCACCATGGGGAATATTACCAAAAACTTTCAACTCGGATATGGCTCTTTCGTGGACAAGAAAGTGGCTCCATTTGTCAGCGTTGTACCTAGTCAGTAAGTGGATATACTATAAAGTGGAATTTTTTTTAAAAAAATCTTAACATGTTGTTCTTGCATGTTCAGCACAGTCAAACAGTGTTCCTAAAATCACCATTCCTTACAATTTCAGATTGAAAACGCCTTGCACTGGATGTGCAGCCCCTTATGGTTTTATCAACCACATGCGTTTGAGTGAAGAGACCAGCAAATTTGCGGTAAGGGCCGAAGATCTCTTACCGTCGTTATAGTGAAGAGTTCCATTTTATATCTAAAATCGATTATGAAATTTCAGAGGGAAGTACAAAACAGTCAAATTTCTGGGAATTTGGACACACCGGAAGCAAGTTTCGACGCCATTATGCAAGCAGTTGTGTGCCGGAATGAGACTGGTTGGCGTGATAAGGCGAGGAAAATTTTGGTTGTGGCAACGGATGCTGGTTTCCATTCCGCTGGAGATGGAAAGGTATTATTGTTAGTTTTCTTGAAATAAGTGGATTTGGAAGTGGATCCCAAAAATATCCTGCACCAAGACGACTTTCCCCTGCACAACGTTTATTAATTTAATGAAAAAATTTAAAACAAAATTTTTCCATGATTTTAAAACAGATTTTTCCATGATTTTAAACCAGATTTTTCAATGATTTTAAAACAGATTTTACATGATTTTAAAACAGATTTTTCCATGATTATAAAACAGATTTTTCCCTGATTTTAAAACAGATTTTCCATGATTTTAAAACATAGATTTTTCCATAATTTTAAAACTTATATTTTTCCATGATTTTAAAACACAGATTCTTCCATGATTTTAAAACAGATTTTTCCATGATTTCAAAACAGATTTTCCATGATTTTAAAACGTAGATTTTCCATAATTTTAAAACGTAGATTTTTCCATAATTTTAAAACATAGATTTTTCCTTGATTTTATAACATAGATTTCCCCACGATTTTAAAACATTGATTTTTCCATGATTTTAAAACATAGATTTTCCACGTCTATGTCCATGATTTTAAAACATTTTTAATTATACTTTTTAGATGGGTGGCATCATTGAACCCAATGATGGCTTATGTCACCTAAACGCAAAAGGAGAGTACACCTGGAGTGAGAAACAGGTATAGCACAAACTATTTAAGAAATCATTACACAACTTGGTAGTTTTGTGAAAATAATATCGTAATCAATATAATGCATTCTTCAGGACTATCCCTCAGTCAGCCAGATCAAGAATAAGGTACGAGAGAACAATGTCAACGTGCTGTTTGCTGTCACCCAATATGCCTATCCAGTCTACGAAGAACTTTCTCGGCACATCGGAGCGTATGTTGGTCAACTGGCTGGCAACTCCGAAAACATTGTCGATCTCGTCAAGGACCAATACAACGTAAATTTCTGACATGAGATTCATGGGTTCTTTACTTGACCAAGCCTTATCGATTTTTCTATTTTTCAGAGAATTTCGTCCACAGTAGAGCTCAAGGACAACTCACCCAGCAATGTGCGAGTGTCATATCAGACCAGCTGCCTAACGTGAGGATTTTTTATGTTACATACTCGCAGTTAAACATGTTTTACTCCATAGTTTTGCTATGAAACCTAGTTTTCCAACATATCAAACTAACCGTCTTAGAAGTCTGATTTTTATAAATATGATTAACGTCCAGAACGCCTTTTTGGAAGGCATCAAACGGACAAAAATCAAAATTTTTCTATAAAATGCACTATTCAAACATGATTGGATTTGAAAAAAAATATATGAATGAACGTCCTTAATTAATGTATCTCAATAACTAACTTACTGGATTTTTCTAAATTTGAATTTTAGCCCAGGTGGAAAGTTTGAACAGACCCCCGTTTGCAAGGGATTGAAACTTGGATCCACGGTAGGTTCATTTTGCCCAACCATTCACTAAAAAACATGAGTGTCTTCAATATTAGTGAATATACTGAAAATGTTTGTGTGACCCTGCCAAAAATTAACTTAAGAAAAACTCAACTTTTAAAGTAAACTGCATAAAAACTGCAGTTTGGACAAAAACCATGCAAAAAAAAAAAAAAAAAAAAAAAATGAAAAAAAAACTAAAGAATAACTAAAAAATTTTTAAATTTTTTCTTAAGTTCATTTTTGGCAGGGGAACATTAGTGCCATCTATGAAAATAGTGTCAGCAAAAAAATCAACAACTGAAACGTTACATGTACACATTTCCAAGTAGTGTCAACTCAATGTTCAAATACTTGACTATATCACACTTTCAGGTTGACTACAAAGTGACAATTGAAGTAACTTCATGCCCCAAAGACCCTTCAGAGAGGATTAAGACTTTTCAAATCTCACCCGTCGGTCTGAGCGAAGCACTTACAGTCAACTTGGAATTGATTTGCGATTGTGACTGCGAACAAGAATCAAATCAGGTAAGCAGTTGTGCATTGCAAGCAACATGCCAAGACAGGCATCAATTTTCGATAATTAAGGTTTTTTTGGATTTTTAGGAAAAAAATAGTCAAACCTGCTCAGCAGTTGGTATCTACCAATGCGGAATCTGTCAGTGTCCGCCTGAGCGCTTGGGAGAATTCTGCCAATGCGACCGACGGAATGTCAAGTTCGAAGAAGACGACTCGGCTTGTAAGAAGTAAGTTGACAAAGCTATGCCTAACTTTGAAATACATTTTTGTTACCAATGTGAGATAACTACTATTCTAATATGCCTTCTCATCTAGAACCAATATGTCACTTGTCTGCTCTGCAAGAGGGAAGTGCGCATGTGGGACCTGCAGTTGCTTCAGACCACCGAATGATCCTGTGAGGGACAAGTAGCTTCTTTTTGAGTTTTTCTACATAAATGCCTCTATTCCTTGTGCTAATTGTCTTCTTTGTAATTTAGACTGGTAAAAAAATGTACTATGGTACATTCTGCGAGTGTGACAATTACAGCTGTAAACTACACAATGAATTGCCGTGTGGAGGTTACACATTTTTACATATTTCTATTCCATATTTCCATGAAATGTCAATTCATTAGTCGATTTTAATATACTGAATTCGAATGTTTGCAGGCCCTACTCATGGTAAATGTAACTGTGGTCATTGTGATTGTAATCCGGATTGGTCAGGAGAAGCATGTGGATGTTTAACAAATACACACTTGTGTATTGGCCAAAGTGGGGTAAATATCTAAGATGTGTACTTCATGTGACAAATGTTGGAAAGATGCAAAAAATTTAACCAAATTGGCAAAATTAGGAATGATAGAGAAATTTCCCACAAAAAAAAACGAAAAAAAAAACCAACAACAAGAAATTAGTATCTAAGCAATGATCCATGAAATTAAACAAGGACTTATGGAATTTAAAATCTAAGCTAATTCATGACAAGACATTCCACTAAAATGCATCGTTGTACATTCCAGGAAGTTTGCGGAGGTAAAGGAAACTGTACTTGTGGACAATGCGAATGCGAATCACCTTTTGGAGGACCGTTCTGTGAAGAAAACATTGTAAGTCAAAGAACATTTTGCGTCTAATCTAAAAGTTTAGAAGACTTTTTTTTAAAGTATACACGATTTACTTTAGACACCTGGAGGAAAATGCGTTGATTATAGGGCCTGTGCACAATGTGCTGGCTTTCCAAGACAGGCTAAGGATAACGACTGCCAAAACTGCAATTATTCCATCGCCTTGGTTGATGATCTGGGAGGTACGACATTGTTAGTATAGTCCTGTTTTTGCAAACTTGGAATCATATTTTAAAATATGGCCGTGTTATTTTAGAACCGCAGAAAGGAGAGTATAAATGTGCATTTAAAGACGACGACGGATGCCATTTCTTTTTCATCTATTCTACAACAGTAACGCCAGATGGGACACTAATCAGAGTACAAAAGGAACTAGGTAAGGAAGAGTCTCTAATCTCTATTAATCGTATATTTAATATTGATACACGGTTGATACCATATGATTATTTACTCAAACGATAAAGAATGACCCAGTCTAAAATATTAAAGATGATCTTCACATAGATCCCAATTTACATGCATTTTTTTCCAAGACTACTAAGTATTTAGTTATCACTAGTCTATATTTGCCAACACGTCTTCTATGTCCAGTAGCAGAACTGCACATACTGTATGTTTTAAAACAAAATGTTCCATAATTCCAGAATGTCCGGTGCCAGTCAATGTTCCATTGGTCATTAGCATGGTGATTGGAAGCATAGTGGCTATAGGATTAGCTCTGCTTTTGATATTTAAGCTTCTGACAATGCTACATGACAGGAGGGAATATGCAAAGTTCGAGAACGAACGTGCTCAAGCCAAATGGCAAAATGTAAATATTCTTCAGTACAAAAATACTTCACATTTTGAAATTTATCTAAACTCATCTACTGTTTTCTTTTGTTATTTTTAGGAAAGTAATCCCATTTATAGAGGAGCAGTTTCCAACTTTCCCAACCCGACATATAACACGAACGGTGACAACTGAACACTTGATGCGAATTACAAACTACTATACAACTAGATCTCAGTTTACCAAATATGTTAATAAATTTCCAGTATTTTCTTTGAATCTTTGTGTAAATCGTTTGATTATATAACAACACTTTTAAGCACGTTTTTAATGACTACTCACGGTTAATAAGGAATGAAGAGGTGCATTTTTTTTTTCTAAATCTAGGTTTTAAACGATAAGTTTTGAATGGTCAATTAAGGTCATTTTTGCTTTGAGGTACACAGTTAGCGGGAAAGTCACTCATTTTAAAAAAAAACTAATCAGGAAGTGGTAATGTTCCGAGTATATTTAGTCAAACGAAGTTTTGTAGGGTAGTTAGTAAACAAAATATTTAAAAACCCGTAAAAAATATTTGTAAAAATACTTACCAAAGCCGAATGAAACAACCACATGTCTAGCTTCCAAAAACAAATCTGCTACTGAACATGACGACTTTCAACCACTGTCAAGTATGCGTTAACTTAGCCTCTAACAAGCCTCTACTTGAAGTAAATTACCTTTACTGACACATAGTAGGGTCAGAAAAAACTGAAAGTAATCAAATACGTGAAATTATTCTGCAAAATTGTAAACTATGATGCAAAAAAATGAAGTTCTCTAGTTTGTTTTATGATTACCTGTGTTTACATCATTTCTCTGTTTCTAGATCATGTTTATTTACATAAATTCCACGCATGGCACAAACGTCTTCTGCTTTAAAACCGCCATCTTGCAACTCTAGCCAATTTAGGTGGCTGTTTGAAGGCTACCTGTATTTCTCAATGGGGTAAATTTTTCTGTATTAAATACAAACTTTTATTTTCTGGAAACTTTTCAACATATGTGAACTATTTTTCCAAGTTGTATTACAGATGTGGTTGGGTTTACTAAGTCTCTTGAAATTCCATTATATATACATAACTCAATCAAAATGTAAATAGGATTAGATTGTTATACCCTCACAAGATTTTTCTTAAATTTTGATCATCATGATTGCATTGCACTTCTTGATATGGCATACTTTTTCCATACAGTTAAACCACGATTATTCGAACCGTGTGTAATACAAACATTCGTGCGATAATTAAAAATAATAATAATAATAGTAACCCGAGAACGAGTACCGGAAGCGCGAAGAGTGGACTACAAAACAAAAAATTGCAAAGAACTTTTTTAATAAGCTTTAAATGTACAGCACAAGTGTTTGTTCTTAAAATACTTTGTGTTTATTAGCTCTATAATAAATTATTTTTACAATATTAGTATAATTTTGTCAAGATGAAATGACCATGGTCATCCATATTATCAGAGTTTTTGGTTATCCACATTAACATACACTGTACATGAAAATAGATTTTCACAATTGAATTTTTGTGAGAATTAATTCTACTGCCAATGTGGTGTGCTAAAAATAAAATTGAAATCAATTCCAGTATTAATACAGTTTGAAAGTCAAATGTGTCAGGTTGCAAATTTAGAAGCAAATAAAACTAAAAATTTTCTTTTTTTTTCAATTACACGCACGTCAATAAGTGAAAAGTAGTCCAAGGCTGATGCAAAGTCTTTGATTATTACCCGATGGATGGAACCTATTAAGTTTTATCAACTAGAAATTCTATTAGTTTTACGTGGTAGATTGGTAATTACACCTGGAATTGCATACTTGTTTTTTTATTATTCATCCTGATTATGCTGAAAATCTAATAACATGTTTTCCTGTGTTTTTTAAAGATTCCTTTTAAAATGGACAAACGTTTCTTTAGAATTTTTTTAATTGTAAGCTACTGCATAATTCAGCTTCAAGCAAATTCAGTTTCCAACCCATGTGTATCAGCAAACTCTTGTGATGAGTGCATTAAAAGACATAATTCTTGTGCTTGGTGCCCAGAGGAGGTGAGTACATACATTGTTTAGAGTTTGTGAAAGAACTATGTTTTATAAACAAGTTTTTTTCTAAACTCAATACTTTCACAATAAATATTTTAAAAAAAAACACTTCGTAAATCCTAATGGAGAGTCCTGGTTTTAATCTCAATCAATTACATGAAGACATGATGAAGTAGAACAGTAGCTGGTTACACAAACAATCTGTAAGAAACTTTTTATACATATATATATATATTGATAGGGTCTTGCTCAACTAACTATAAAAAGATGCAATTTGATTACCGAATTGGAAAAATCACCATGTGCAGAACGGATGGAATACCCTAAAAATGTGACAACACTAAAAAGTGTAAGGTTTTATATTTTCCTAAAATATGGCATTGTTGTACCAACGTTTTTCCTATCTGGAACATTTTTTTCTGTGATTGCGTGTATAACCATTACATTTGCAGGTGGAATGTCATAATCAAGGCACTTATCAATGTGGAAAATGTACCTGTGATAGAACTGCCTTTGGCCGTCTTTGTGAATGTTCTCGTGACATGTTATCCATTGACAGCGATAGTGGTTGCATTTCGTTGGTATTTTTTTATACAATATTTGGACATATATTGCCCCTGTCATGATTCCAAACGTGCCATAGATTTAACAATTCTGTGATCATTTTTTTTATTCCAGACCAAGCCATCACAGTTCAAAATTGGTTTGTTCGGGAAGAGGCACATGCATATGTGGAGTTTGTAGTTGCTATCAGCGTACCGTAAGTATAATTCACGATGTTTGTAATGGTGCATATTTATAGTTTGAAATAATACTCCTGAGGAACTTCATTGTTTACAATTTGTTTTAGCTATTCTATCAAATATACACGTAAAATAATCAGCTGAAATCTACTGTTAAATAAATTGTGGCAAATTTAAAACAAAATACAAACACAAAATGATACAAATCATGAGTATTCATTGTGTTTAACCTCATGTTTTCCTGTATATATTCGATTTATTTGTTTACTCCAATTTTTTTTGTTATCTTATTACTATTTGAGTTTTTGTGGAGGCAATCAGATTATTTGACTTTGTGTGGAGGCAATCAGCAGTTTATAGAATCTTTTCCATCCGAATTACAATTTTCTCCAAAATAAATTAGAAAAATCAGTAAACGTAAAATGTTATTATTATAAAAACAAGTATTGTCAAATTTCCTGAAGCCGGCATTATTCTGTGAAAATAATATGTTGTTACAACAGATAACTTTTCAATGCAATTGTTAACCCGCTTATTTACGTAGGCCGAATTGCCTCTACTGTGACATTTTCTTGTTAATAGAATCCTGCCGAAGTCATAACAGGATCATTCTGTGAATGTGACAACTTTACATGCGATCGTCACAGAAATATGCTGTGTGGTGGCCACGGGAGATGTAATTGCAAGAAGTGTGAATGTTTTAAAGACTGGGAAGGCGGCAGCTGCAACTGCAGCAAAGATAAACAGCGTTGCAGGGCATCAAATGGGGTAGGTGTGGATTACATTTTGGTAATGAAAATTAAGGCAAATTCCTAGCTAAGAACCAGAAGAACTGAGCATGCTTTTAAATTTAGGTATGAAAACTGTATATATTTCATTTGATCATTCCATAAAGTGAACGTTATTTAAATTTGACACAAAAATATTTATTTAAAATTTTTGTTGACATGGCTTTCATTGAAAAAAATGTGGAAATTCTCTTCAAAAATATTTTTACATGTAGTGTGAGACCTTACTGCCAAATTGGCGCATTTATAATTTGACCTTCGTCCTACCGACTCGATACATTCTTTTAAT
>JAQGBW010003477.1:0-16199 GCA_034698625.1 Julus scanicus
CATCCGAAAAAGCCGCCACTTTGGGAATTTCTCCCATCCGTAAAAATTCCCACCGACCTCGACCTGGGAGCGAACCCTGCATCTTAGGATCGAAAGGCAAGCACGTAATCCACTCGACCATCGGCGTCGGCAACTGAATAATTGTGTTGTCTGCACGTTATATCGTGGTACCCACATTTATCCCTATATGCCCTATACGGCGGCAGTGTGACCACTGAGTGAAAGGAGTTTTAAAGGAGCTTAGACCTCCTTTAGCAAAATGAGGATGGACACACTATGAAGTTGAAGGCCATTTTGGGAATTAAATGTCATTTATCTCATAGTGTGTCCATAGTATTACCAAATACTGCCTAATAACCACACACCCTGACATGCAATACCTAATGTGTTAACCCTCCCATTAGCAGACTGGCGCCATCTAGTGTCAGATTACAATCGCCCAGACATCCTTTACCAAATCTAAATCGCCAACATTAAAATCCCATGCATATGGCCAAAACAAATTATTTCTTCTTCACTGCCTTACACCCATAGAAACTCACTTCTTGTGTAGTACATTCGTTTTTAAAGTAAGGTCCGTTTTCATTTACGTACTAATTAATGCCAAATAGAAAACACGGCACCGGGCGGTAACCTTCGAAACCAAATTGTAAAAATTTTAACTTTTATAATAGTTTAAAAATGCAAAGTCTAGACTTCAATTGTAAATTTATACTTGACTAAAAGGCGTTAAAATTGCACACAATATGAAAATCATTTCTGGGTAGTTTAAAGATGCTATTCATGAAGCTTCGCTTAATTCATTTACGGATTTTAAGTCATAAATACGAAGGCTAACAATGAGGAGTAGTAGTTTAGTAGAGCTATAAGAGAAGATTTAATCAGGCGTGTTTTTGGGCTAGACAATGAATAGCACTGCACCAAAATTCGCCTTATTCAGGGAATAATAAAAGCTTCTTGCCGTGAAAAGCGAGCCGCATAATTGAACGAAACGCGAGAAATGAAAATTAAAATTAATAAGCATACAGAAAAGAATGAATAGAAAAGCCTAGGGCTGTTATGACACTGGTGGTCAACCCTAAATCCTGATTTAGACAGAATGAAAATGGCAAATAAAGCCTCGCATTACACCGAGGATCAGGCAGAACGATGCTTAGAAGAGCATCCGAAGAAAGGTTTAAGTTTAGGCCCTTTGTCATTGTAGGTGTTTGTGAGTGTGCAAAATATGCTAATTCCTGAGCCATTAAAACCCAATGTCAGGAAACTATACATCATTTTTTGAAATTTGGTCAGGCATATAACAACTATGCATTTAATATTACTAGGATTATTTCAGTAATCCGTATATTAATACGCGGAACTTCAATGCGATAAAATAAATTGTTTTAAAACTAAATAAAACCCAGAAATTTAGTAGTGCAATCAATTTAAACCTAGTTTTTATAATCTACAACCAAATTTAACTAACAAACTATTTTTTTTTAGTAAAATATAAAAATTTTGTAGTCATGCGGCGGATCCTTGAAAATTTAAGGAATGAGAATCTTTGAAGCTTATGTGTAATGCAGTGAAGCTTATATATGTAATGCAGTGAAGCTTATGTGTAATGCAGTGAAGCTTATGTGTATGCAGTGAAGCTTATGTGTATGCAGTGAAGCTTATGTGTATGCAGTGAAGCTTATGTGTAATGCAGTAAAGCCTTACAGAGAAGCTTTGTGTAATGCAGTAAAGCTTATGTGTAATGCAGTAAAGCTTATGTGTAATGCAGTGAAGCTTATGTGTAATGCAGTGAAGCCTTACAGTGAAGCTTACATGTAATGCAGTGAAGCCTATGTGTATTGCAAAGAAACTTATGTGTAATGCAGTGAAGCTTATGTGTAATGCAGTGAAGCTTATATGTAATGCAGTGAAACTTATGTGTAATGCAGTGAAACTTATGTGTAATGCAGTGATTCTTATATGTAATAACACACTACAAAAATCACACCAACTTACATAAAAAAAATCTTTCTTATACATAAATTAAAAGATGTTTAATACAGGAACAGTGAGCCAGTTTCAAGTGGCATGCAATGATCATAGCGCTATAAGGGCCCTCAGCAGTGTTTGCTAAACTCAGTCTAACTAATATACGGAACAGCAGATGATTACTGAATGATGACCGAAAGATGCTCACTGATGACCGAATGATGCTCGTAATAGGATGCCGGATCAAAATCGTGAATCGGTTAATTGGAGCGATTCACCGACAGAATTATTCACAGATGACAGGCTCAATTTATGCAAATGGCACCTACACCGAGGATTTCGAGAAAGTAAACAGCGAGGATCGAATTCGATAAAAATTCATGTAATTGGCTCCAGCGACTCGGGTTTTGAACATCACTGCACAGTTCAGCATACAGGACTAAACTGCACAATCGTAAAGATGCATTTGGAAACCCGTAACCTTCTTCACCATGTATGCTATTTTTTGTATAACAATTCTCCCCTTTTTGTGAAAATGTGAAAATTATGGCGATATCAATAATGCTTGGCACCAAGGTACTCATTTCAAATGCTATGCAATGTGCTATCTTCTGCAATCATGAGTTGATTCGATAATCAATCGATAATTTGTACGGCATATTAGGGTTAATCGACACAAAATAGTCGATGCGTGATTAATAAGGTATCTATATTTGCAATATATTTGCAGTTCCACCCAAAAATTCTGTAAAAATCACCCTAACAATGTTTTGATGAAAGGAAATTAATCAAAAAATACGTGGGCAATAAATGAAGCGGTCAAACTTTAGCGGGCGGTGTTCGGACTTGTCTGTCGGGGTGAGACAAGCACTATATGCAGAAAGCGTATTTTGCTAAACAGACTAGGAAATCCAAATTACTCAGGTTTTCAACTTCCACATGGAACAGAAATGCATTTACAATGATTTGCGATGCATTTAAAATACATATAGATTGAGACACCGAAAATGCATTTCTATAAATGCATTTAAAAATGCATTTTTAAATACATTTTGAAATGCATTTTTAGAAATGTATTTCTAAAAACCCATTTACAAACGTATTTCAAAATACATTCAAAATACATTTTGAAATGCATTTCAGTGTCTCAATCTATATGCATTTTTGAAATGCATTTCTTTTCTATGTGGGCTTTTTGGTACTCAGGTTATTTGCCAAGCCAATTTTATCCAAGATTCTTTAACATTCGCAAATGTATCTGAGCACAATTGTACATGTGCCAATTGGCAAGTCAAGAGATTAAATATTTTATTTGTGCTAATTAACTTTAAAGATTCGTTAAGGTCTGGTTAAGGTTTATTCACGCATGGAGAGGATCATACGGATCCGTTTCTTCCCCCCCCCCCCAAATCCAATAAATTCCAAGAAATTTTACAAATTCCAACCCAAATCCACCAATTTTCCACGATTTCCTCCTTCCCCGAAATGTGATCACATACATGGCCTTGACGTCTGTTAACATATATGTTGGGGTGTGGGCACTTACACTTCTGCTCATTTATTGACATAGGTCGAATGCCTAGATGCTGACGTCACAAAGTTAGTCCTCTGTTCTCAAGGTTGTGTGTGATGCCAGGTTCACACGCTCCGTACTTTCGTGTGTTTTGGTGCAGGGCGCATGCGCACTGGCGTTTTTGAAGTGAGGCGGCGGCCATTTTTTTTAGCTCTGTCCATTACACACAACGGAGAAAGTAGATTTCATTCCTACTTCCGCACTTTCGTGCGTTGCAGTCAACAACGCCATCTGGCGAACAACGCACGCAATTCAGTGTTGATTCACACTTGCCGAACACAGAGAGAATGTGCGTGCATGTTAACATTGCAAAATTATCAAAATTTTCCCGTTTTTAAATTAAATTGTAAAAAATACGAGTTTTAAATATAAAATTATATTTATTTAACTAATTGTTTCGAAAATTACACCGCGTATTAAATTGCACTAACGATACGTGCATGCGTGCACATAAGCCTATGCGAACACTGCAACAAAGTGGGCCATTATTTTGGTATTTCCTGTGCCAATATAAAAATGCATGCAATTAAATTAAATTGTGTTATCGTTTTCAGTTATTTACCCATTGTTTTATGTTTCGGCAATGATAGATTGCCATTTTTGTAATCGTAGCTTCTACTCGCTAGATTTTGTGAGGGCCGCCATTTTTTTTCGTTAGGAAAGTGCATCGTATGTTTGGCAGGCCAAAGAAAAAATGCAAACGACGTTGACTTGGAAACGCACGGTAGTAGAAAAACACGTGGTTTCCTCTGCGCATGCACGCATCACTTTTTTGTGCGTTTTCGTCTGATACGCACGGAAGTGCGGTAAGTGTGAATACGGCATTGTCTGTTGTGTGCTGTCCGGCAAATGGCGGCCCCTCCACGTGGTGTGAAAATCCTTTCCCCATTTGAACTGGAGGTTACTGCACATGCGCAATAGGTCTGTCCGGAGACTGTGGTGACGTGTAGTGTGAACATGTCCAGCAATTACCACATTTTTGATGGACGGATGTTATTTGTCCGGAGCGTTTGAACCTGGCATGAATATGGCATAAACTACTCTATAATTAGGCTGTCTAGATGTCGCAAATCTTTTGGCCAATAGGGTTTAAGAAAAAAATTATTGCTGGTTTTTCCATAGTTAACTTTATAGTGACCATGGCGGCATGGCCTTTTCATGACAAAAGAAACTGAATGTGTTTGTGAGGAGTAATTGTTCCACTAGACTAATCCTTCCTGGAGCTGATGGTTGTATTTTAAACCCTGTAGAAAACGTGGTCAATTTTCATTATCTAGCATATTAATATTTAAAGCCAGAAATCAAACAAAGCGACAAAACAAGATACTTTTGATGTAAATTCAGTTCTATTCAGATAAAAATCAAGTATTTCAATTAATAGGTTTTTAAAATTAGTCATTCAAAGAGCTCGCCGCAAAAGTTTATGAAAATAACTGTCTACTATCTTTTAATTATGCAAATAATTATACGAGTATTTTTCACCGCAATGGCATTATCAGGATTATGCGAAAAGGATGGCACATTGTTAAAATTTAATGAAAAACTCGCTTGGATATGCTTGGCCATTTTAAGCATTAGCTGTCTGATATTATACCACAATATCAGCTTGGCACCTAAGTCTTTCAGGTTAATTTTGTCATTATTAATTAGAAAGGTCAATGCAGTTCCAAACGATGATGTTTTCAGAAACATGAAAAAGTTAATCAAATCAATGCCAATCGTATTTATTTTTTTTAACTTCCACTTTGGTATACCCAAACGGCTACATGTTGATGAACAAAAGCATTATAATCAAAGATAGAATTTACATGAGAAAAATGATTAATCAGATAATGGAAGACATGGAGGTCGACAAATCTATCTACTACTTTTTTTATAACACAAATTTATTAGCTACCACATTAATGATTGCGGGCTTTCAAATCTGGTTGTACGTATACATAATAGTAATGCATTTTACTAAGATGCTTTTTTCAAAACTCACCACGAATGACACCGGCATTTTTTTCACTTCAACGAGTAAATCAAAATTCAAAATTGATTTTAAAAATCACTTGCGACGGCATATGTCTTTGTGCGAGCTTGTCGACGAATTGAACAAATTGGTTGCTACACCATTTCTATTTGCGATGACCATTGGACCAACTTTCACGATTGCTTTCTCCATTGCTCTCTTGGATAAAGATATTCAATCAGACGTCGAAATGTGGTGGTTTTATCTTAGTTCATGGTTGGCATTCATTATTTTAACCATAGGAGTGTTATATTTTGCTGCGATATTTAATGAACAGGTGAGTACGTAATTCGCTACCCAAGTGAAAATTCTCATGTATGGGACCCCATGGCAGTGGCGGCACTAGGGGGGTGCGGGGGGTGCGGACCGCACCGGGTGACACCACAAAGGGCGACACCAAAATGCAAAATAATGATAAAATTTTCTTATTTTCTGAAAATATTCCATTTTCTATTTTGATTTGCAAACGTTAATTTAAAAACAAAAATCGCAAATATTTAATCGTTGTATTTATGATTACAGATAAAAAAATCACTGGTAAACAACAACATTATTTTGCAATGTTTGAAGGAATACCATGAAAAAGTAAGTGCTTTCACAATTATTAACTAATAAACTGTTAATTAGTGGTAGTAAAAACCACAAAATCATTAAAGCATGGAGTAGGTTTACTATCTTGAAATCCGAATTTCTTTTTTGCTTTTTCTTGTGGATTATATTAAAAATAAATGTCCGTGATAAACAAATTTAAATATAATAATTTGCTTTGATTTTACATAAAAGAATAAAAGGCAAATTTTACAACAAACTTGGCTGCTAGGGTACAACCTTTAACATTGGACCCTAGAGCAAGAAGAACACACAAAAGACCACACTTTGGAATTTATTTTCATGACAAAGGAGGTTAGGACCCTTTCATTGGTCCTAAAAGCCCTAAGGTCATTTTAACCAGGCGTGCAGCGTCATCTGCTGGCCAAAGCTGCACCTATCAGGCATTTTAGGCCTGACCTAGGTTACATAGTTTTACACGTGGCTATCTGTTATTTACAAAATAACCACACTAAACTCGGCTTTTGTGGCGTGTTTGCCGATAATAAAGTTCTCCACGGTATCTGAATGAGATCTGTATAGGAGCACAGGTTACTGTCCTAAAATTTACAGAGAAAATAGTTTTTAGCACATATAACCCAACATAAACAAAATACAACAATCCAATACTAGTTTTTCTGTAGGATAAAGTGCACTACCATCAATATTTAACCAAAATTATCGAGAGTGGCAGAGGTATCACCTGTGGGAACATGTTCCTTATTGAAAAGGATTACATATTGACGGCAAGTATTTCTTTCCAAAATATCGACAGTTTTTTTTTAAAAAAAAATAATGCGACTTATTTCAAATAAAAATGTTTTTGCTTTCAGTTGATTGGCTTGAGTATCACTTACTTTCTATCTATCAAACGATATGAAATCTCTTTCTCAAGTAAAAGATATTCGCATGCCCATGTTTTCAGCTAAGCAAAGATATTTGCTATCCTCCAAGTTTGAGTCATCTTAGAAAAAATTTGATTTGTTTTTATGCAAATTAGATTTATTTAATTTTCACAAAATTAACATGTGTTAATATGCGATAAAATCAAGCACAAATATACACAATGCACTGCTTATCAAACTAATTTAAACATCTACAGCAAAATCTGTTTTAAGTAAAAGTGTTATATCTTGATATTTGAAATCCTTAAAAGATGTATAAAACTTGCATTATGTTTTGAATATATTTGACTACAAATGCAGAAATATATCTATTTATACAAAGTGTACTAGCAGTAAACATTAAAGTGAACATTTTTATGTATTAACGTTTAACTTAATGTTTCATATAAAATGTTTTCAATTATAAAATGTTGTAAAAATAAAGGGTTATAACACAAAAAAATGTTTAAAATATTAAAAAACGCCCTGTGTAACTTTGTAAGTTGTTCTTAAGATTGATCACATGACAAAAGTCCACTAAGTGTAAACCAGAGTTGTAATTTTGTACAACATTTTGTGAGATAATGTTTGAGAAGTAGTTGATATTTAAGTGTATTTCATATTTAAACACCTTGTAGATACCTCGCTTAATTTACGGGCTAGATATGTTACGGAAAAGTTGGCTGCATGTAAAGCAAAAAAGCTGTATAACAAATAAATTCTTTCTGTATTGTGATTTTTATGTTTTCCCTTATTGTTCACCCATGACTTGTTTTATTGTTAGTCAAATCCGACCTTGTTTATGAAAATGTAGGTATCCTATCACATTTTCTGGCCACCGTAAATCGAAATGTGCCATAATTAAAAAAAGGCCGTTATAACCAGCAAATTAACTGCTTTAAGGATGCATATTATATGGTTGTCCAGAACTAAGATATGACAGCTTTTTGCATGCAATTCATTGTGATTATTTGTGTTAGTTTAATCAACTATGATTGTTTAGAGAAAATATTTTCAATGATTTGTTTAATATAATATGAACAAAATATAACTGCAAAAAAAAAATAAACTATGATGAGATTACCACAGATTGACACATTCCTGGTTGGGGTTGAACCACTTCATAATTGTTAGAAAGTGTGAACTTTGGTCAGCCTTGCCTGAACTGAACTGAACTAAAGTGTAGCATATCCTTTGAGATGGACTTTCCGGTAGGAGGTGCTACTATAGATAGGGTATCCATCCTACACCATCACTCTTCTTCTACACTACATCTAACCACACCCTCGTTTGGGTTACATATTTGTTTCAAGGTTTACCACCTTGCTAGCAGGCCTTTAGCAGCCCGACTGGCATCCTCTCTTTCTCCCTCGTCTCAAAGGAAGCCCAACCATTCCTTAAGTGAAACAGTCTCCATGCCCTTCCGGCAAGCAGCTTATGACGAACATGAGCAAAACACATGCTGCAAGTCCTCTACTCCTACTCCACACAGGTTGCAAGTTGTCTCTATCTCCTTAAATTTAGCTAATCGTTTGTTAGTTTCGAATGATCCTGCCCTAGCTCTGAAGAACAATGCGCTTGCATAGGTGTTGTCGTAAAAAACCTCTCTACTTATTTTTGTCTTAGTTCTATATGTTGCTAGTGTGCTTTTCACCTGTAACCCCTTATGCCAAGCATGGTCCTCCCAATCTCTGACCATTCGCTTTATACCCAGATCAGATTTTTCCCATGCTTCTTTTTTGAAAACATCAATGCCCAACTTGGTTCCGAATCTTTTTGTCCGTCTTTGCCATTGGGTGGACCATCCCTGACCCCTCAACATCTCATAGACCTGCTTTGCGGGATGTCTTATCTAGAGTCCATAGTCCCCTCAAGTAGGACAGCTTGCTCGTCATCTCACGTGGTTCGAACCCTGACCAACCCATTTCCCCTTGCAGTGCTTCGACTGCGGTAAAACGATTAGCCCCCAGGGCTGCCCTAGCATTCTGTCTTTGCATGATTTTAAAATCCTTATTAATGTGGGCAGCATAACATAGAACATCATTTGCATAGGTTATGGCAGGCACAGCGACCCCTATCAAAACCCCACGCACCATTTCATACTTTGAAAACGATTGAAATGCCAATTTCCGGAGCAGAATCCCCATGTACCGCCCTTTAATGAGGACTTTGTTTTCCATATCTGACAAGTATTTCTTGTCCTTTCTCAGTATCACGCCTAAGTACTCATAGCGTGGCACCTGACTAACCACTTCCCCATTTAAGGTCCAGTGCAGTGTGTCAGGTATCACACCCGCCCCATTCACCACCAATACCCCAGATTTATCACTGCCAAACTCCAAACAGAAGTCTGTTCCAAATATCCCTGCAATGTCTAGTAGCATTTGCAGTTCAGTGGGATCTTCGGAAAGAATGCCTATATCATCGCAAAACATTAGAGCTGGGAGTTTATTGACTCCTATACGATATCCCAGTCCCGAGGCCCATAACATTAACTCCAGCTCATTTATATAAATTAGAAAAAGAACTGATGAAAGGGGGCATCCTTGCCTCACCCCTTCATTCACTTTAATGTCTCTGGTTTTATAGGAATCCCACTGTATATGACCATGTATATGTCCTTGTACAGCAATCTGATTGCCTTCACCAATGGTTGTGATATTCCGTAAGATGAGAGTAGCATCCAAAGACGATGCCGATCCACATTGTCAAAGGCACCTTTTATATCTAGGAAAGCCATCAGAAAAGGTTTCCCCCTTTTATCTGCAACCTCCATTAGTTGTGTCAGGACAAACAGGTTGTCGCTACCTCTCCTACCTTTCCGGAACCCATTTTGGAAGCCCACCAATTTACCACTGGCTTCTAGCTCTCCTTGGAGCCTATCTCGTAACAATCCAGCATAGACCTTGTAAGCAGAGCTGCTTATAGCAACAGGCCTATAGCTATCTAAACTGGATTTATCCTTCCCTTTACCCTTGAATATTAGGGTAAGCCTGTGAAGGTCACTGACCTCTACTTGCAGTTTTTCCCACCAGAGGCACTAAACTAGGACTATATGCTTGGACCAGTTCACCCAGTTAACTGCTTAATTAACTGCATGTAACCTGGGGCACTAATTGTAGTTCCTTTGTTCCTTTTGCATTTGAGAACTCACTCTTCACTTAGCTCTTGTATCCAAAGGACATGCTCCACTGTTCAATTTGTACTTGACCATTATACTTATGTTGTTTGTTTGTTGATTTTTAAAGTTGGCCTATTTCTGCAACACGAGGGCTAAACACCAACGCCAGGGGATGAGCCTTCAACACCTACCTGGGAATTTAGCCAACGAGGGGGACTTCCACCCCCTCTCGAGGGGTCTTTTACGTGCAACAATCAACACGGGACCTCGGTTTAAACTCTCATCCGAAAGAGCCACCATTATACTTACTTATGTTCATTAATAACAAGTTAACCAACAACTAAGATGCCTTTTGTGTCTACTTCATTCTGCTTTAAAGTTTAAAGCCAGAATAGCATCAACAGCTTCAAATATCAGCAATAATTGCAGATTCAATAGCAGGATATGTGATGGCCCGTAGCTGTTTAACATTGAAGTTAGTGTTGTCAGATTTTGCATCATCTGTATGCAATCACATTTGCTGATGAACCTGCCTAATATCATGTCACTGATCCAAAGAGTACGCATTTAGACAGGTTCTACTGCATTTTGAACTCCTGGGTCATTTAAGGTATGTTATTCTTAACATGTCCTGGCATTCCGCCACAAAAATCGACAAAACAAGATACTTTCGCAATAAATTCAGTTTGACTAAAAAAACTTTCGCATTTCACTTACAAAAAGCATTTTGAAAACTATAGTCGCTCAAAGAGTTTGCTGCAAAAATTAGGGCACGTTTACCGATAATTTTAGTAGAAATTATAGTAAAATAATTGAACTAACTTTTACTAGAACTTTCTTGTCATATGTAATTACTAGAATTATTGATTTAAGCTTGGTTACAAGTTGTCAAGCATGGAAACATTAAACTTGAAAATTGGGACAAATTTAGCGGTAAGTTTATTAGAAGCTATTAAAACAACCTATCACATTTACTAGAATTATTGATTTGCGCAAGGTTTACAAGTTTTCTCGATTTTAAGCTACAAAGTAAGTATGAGGTATTTTCCCTTAGTAGTAAACAGCGCGCCATTTCAAAACATGACTTTAAGGGAGAAAGATGGTAGACAAAAATATCTTCCAAATGTACACTTAATCAGATGGATTTTCCGAATTACTGGAACAGAATTAGATTATCACAAGCAGAATTGGACAACAACTTTATTTCAAAAGTTTATGAAAATAATTGCCTACTACATTTTGGTTATGCAAATAATTATACGGGTGTTTTTCACTGCAATGGCACTATCAGGATCATGCGAAAAGGATGGCATATTGTTAAAATTTGATGAAAAACTCTCTTGGATATGCTTGGCCATTTCCAGCATTAGCTGTCTAATATTATACCACAATATCAGCTTGGCACCTGAGATTTTTAGGTTAATTTTAACATTATTAAGTAGAGAGATTAATGCAATTCCAAAAGATGATGTTTTTAAAAACATGAAAAAGTTAATCGAATCAATACCAATCGTATTAAGTTTTTTAACTTTTACTTTGGTATACCCAAACGGCTACATGTTGATGAAGAAAAGCATTATGATCAAAGATAGAGTTTACATGAGAAAAATCATAGATCAAAAAATGGAAGACATGGAGGTCGAAAAATCTATCTGTTACTTTTTTTATTACACAAATATAGTAGCTACCACATTAATGATTGCGGGCTTTCAAATGTTGTTGTACTTATACATAATGGTAATGCATGTTTGCAAAATGCTTTTTTCAAAGCTCACCACGAATGACACCGGCATTTTTTTCACTTTAACAAGTAAATCCAAATTCAAACTCAATTTTAAAAATCATTTACGACGACATATGTATTTGTGTGAGCTTGTCAAGGAATTGAACAAATTGGTTGCTACACCATTTCTATTTGCGATGACCATTGGACCAATTTCTACGATTGCTTTATCTATGACTATCTTGGATAAAGATATTCAATCAGACGCTGAAATATGGTGGTTTTATCTTAGTTCATGGTTGGCATTTATTACTTTAACCATGGGAGTGGTATATTCAGCTGCAATACTTAATGAACAGGTGAGTAATTGGCTACCCAAGTGAAAATTCCCATGTATGGGACCCCATTACATTGGGATTATGAGACCGTTTTATTTACTCATATTTCTATGGGTTCTTATAATCCCATAAGTCTCATATTTCAATGGGTCCCTTAACTTGTAAGGAGCCAAAAGTTACAATCGACACGTTGACAAATCAAAGCTAGGCACATAATCCATTTCTACTCAGTTTATTTCAAACTGCGGCGACAAAACAAAGTTAAGAACTTAAATCATCATGCGGGCTGCTACTTCCCAGCCCTGACAAAATACATAAAAACCAGCCCAAGCTTGTGCGCACTTTTTAGAGTTGATTGACCTGGTGAGTTCTTAAACCCTGACTGCCCTTTCTGTTGACTTGAGCTTTACAGCAAACTGTGTATGGAATGCTGGTCAGCCCGGGGCATCACAAACTCTACAAGCCATTAATTATTGCCTATAATTACTGAATGCCATTATTATGGTCTCTAAATTATACCTACGATACATTTGGTGTAAGTAATACGAATAAAAAAAAACACAATGACAATCAACAGAAAAATAACCTATGTGCTACAACTTCCCAGTCCAATACCAAAACATCTTACCTACAGATGATTCTTAAAAAAAATGACATCAAAAGAGGTATTACTGAATTGCAACTTTATGGAAGTTACTAAATTTTCTGTGAAGTGATTTGTGGCGCAATATCATTCTGTTATAAAACCACAAACATAATCTTAACTGTTCAACTCTTATAAGGAACTCTCATTCCATTCTAATTAAATCTAATTATAAAGGGACTTATCCCTTTGAGTCACACACAATGAAATTCCATTAATAATGGGTTCTTTTAAGACCACAAGATTTTTTACTTGGATAGGTCTTGCAAATATGTGTAATAACCAGAGAAAGGGGGCCGTGGAAAGTAGAAAGGAAAATGAAATAAAAAAACACCTTCTTAGATGTTGGGAGTCCCATCAAAAGCGGCATAGGTTCCTTCTGCCTTTTGACTCCAAATGGACTTAGTGTTGGTACATATAAAGGGTATTGCCACAAGGCTGGACCCTCATAACAACCAATCAGAGAGCCAGGTTAAATCATTTCGGTGATTTCACCAGATGATGTCTGAATAACTTAAGACACTATGGCACGGGAGAAGATGACAAATACAACATTTTTTTCCACATATTAAAATCCAGAAGGCTAAGTGGAGTTTTTTTAAGCCACAGGAGACATGGATTCGGAGACCCAGAAAAAGCTGGCCCCTGTACAGAAAGCACCCACACTAAGTGATCCCAAAGGCATCAGGGCACAAAAAACACCTGAATAGGAAGCCCTTGATACCAGGAACTTGGAAGAGGTTCAAAGAAGCCCTGACGACCAGGGACTCCAATGGAGGAGAGGACCTAAGAAACTGTCGAACCCTCTAAAAAAACAATTTATAATTAGTCAGAAGAAGGAACAAACAGGAAATCGACACCTATGCACCTGTGAGTAAGAATCAACACCCAAGAATTTCCACAATGCAATGGGCCCTTCAACCATATAAAAGGCCAAGAGTTTTTGCCAAAAAAACAGTTGACTCCTGGGGGAGAGTGGTGCGGTCAGACTGAAGAACCAGCAGAATCCAGGAAACCATTTTTCTTTTTAACAAGGCAGTTCGTCCCCTTGAGTTTTACCCCCTTCCCCGTTGAACCTACAGACCAGCTACGGAGGTAAGCATGTATCTTGTTTAAGCCTAGAATAAAGTGATGGTGAGGGAGTTGTGTTTGCAGTTGGCTATGTTAGGTTTACTCTCCATAGTAGTTCCAAGGCAAGTTGTGTTATCAGTGTAGTTATGCGAGGCTCTGGGTCAAAGGACCCCAACCAAGCTGTATGTGACTGATATGTACCAAACAAGAATAAAAATACTGATTAATTGCTAAGATCTGTCTCCTCTGTCTGTCTACACCACACTGACACCCCTTTTCTCTTACCTCTAAAGTAAACGGGAACAGAAACCCCTAGCGCTTCTAAGGATTGAAGCCCAGGTCACGCTACCCTTGCTGTTCCCACACCTCACATTGAATGTTACACACCAACCCACAACTGGAGGTAAAGTTTTGGAATAAAAAGGAGGAATGGGTTACATAAGACCCCGTAAGGTTCTCATAAGAAAAGTCTCACAATAACAAAATCCCTTAGACAATGGGTTCCCATTCAGTCCTATTACTTGCCTAATAGGTCTCATTAACAAGTCCCATTAATCCCATTAGTCTCACGCGATTTTGCTTTATGACTGTTTGGGAATTTTCACTTGGGTATCGACACTTATTATTACTAAACATTGTGACAAAATTAACCATCCCATTTAGGAAAGAAGGGGCCAGTACAGAAGACTTGCATGTTTTTTAAAATAGGAAGAGCTAACCAAAGTAAAATTCTAAATCCAGAGCATCATCGTAAATATTTAATTGTTGTATTTATGATTACAGATAATAAAATCACTGGTTAACAACAACATTATTTTGCAATGTTTGAAGGAATATCATGAAAAAGTAAGTGCTTTCACAATTAGTAACTAATAAACAAAATACAACAATCCATTACTAGTTTTTCTGTAGGATAAAGAGCACTACCATCAATACTTATCCCAAATTATGAAGAGTGGCAAAGGTATCACCTGTGGGAACATGTTCCTTATTGAAAAGGATTACATATTGACGGCAAGTATTTAGTTCCAAAATATTGACAGTTTTTAAAAAAAAAAAAATAATGCGACTAATTTCAAATCAAGATGCTTTTGCTTCCAGGTTATTGGCTTGATTATCACTTACTTTCTATCAATCAAACAATATGAAATCTCTTTCTCACATGAAAGATATTAGCATGTACATGTTTTAAGCTTAGAGAAGATATTTGCTATCCTCCAAGTTTTTGTCATCTTAAAAGGAATTTGTTTTGTTTTTATGTTAATTATATTTATTTTATTTTCACGAAATTTACATTTGTTTATATGTGATAAAATCAAGCACAAATATACAAGGTGCACTGCCTATCAAACTAATTTAAACATTTACAGCAAAATCTGCTTTAGTAGAAGTGTTATAACTTGATATTTGAGATGCATAAAAGATGTTATGTCTTGAATATATTTGGCTTTAAAATATACTTATTTATATAAGGTGCAATAACACTAAACATTAAAGTGAACATTCTTATGTATTAACTTTTAAGTTACAGCTGCTGTTCCGTATAAAATGTTTTAAATTGTAAAATATTGTAAAAATAAAGGGTTATAACACAAAAAAATATTTAAAATGTTAAAAAAACGCCCTGTGTAACTTTGTAAGTCGTTTTTAACATTGATCACATGATCACATGTATCTGAACAGATTAATTAAATTTCACTGTGTGTATACGAAAATTGTAATTTTGTACAACATTTTGTGAGATAATGTTTGTAAAGTAGTTGATATTTAACTGTATTTGCATAATTTAAACACCTTGTAGATACCTCGCTTTACGGGCTAGATACGTTCCGGGAAAAGTTGGCTGTAAAGCAAAAAAGCTGTAAAACAAATAAATTCTTTCTGTATTGTGATTTTTATTTTTTCCCTACTTGTTCACCTATGACATGTTCTATAGTTAGTCAAATCTTACCTTGTTTATAAAAATGTGGGCATATTATCACATTTTTTGGCCACCGTAAATCTAAATGTGCCATAATTAAAAAAGACCGTTATAACAAGCAAATTAACTGCTTAGAGGATGCATATCATATGGTTGTCCGAAACTAAAATATTGCAGATTTTTGTATTGTGATTATTTATGTTAGCTTAATCATCTATGATTGTTTATGGAAAATATTTCCAATGATTTGTTTAATGTATTGATAAAGTAACGATTACAATTTTTGGTACTACTCGGTTAATTCACCGCCACTGAAAGTATGGCGTGTCAAAACCAACATAATCACACTGCTTCA
>JAQGBW010003478.1:0-16197 GCA_034698625.1 Julus scanicus
TACTTTTAACGCGTTTACATGGCTGACTCAATTGAAGCAAAGTACTTTTAAGTGCTCATGTAACCGCAGTATTAGTACAAATTGCAAAGTTGCAAACTCAGTTTTAAAAAAGTTTGGCTATTATGTTTGTCATCTTGGATTTTTTTTAAGGTAAAGACTGACATGATGCTGTCGTTTTTTATTTTTCTCTCGGGAATCAAAAACTAATCTTAATTCGTTTCAAAGCAAATCCTTCGTAATCTCTCGAGATTTTAATGAAAGATTCGATGACAAAAAACAGGCGCCATTCGTGATTTTTACACCATTTTTTCACACAATTTCCGTTAATAACTTAGCAGATTTTTTTTAATAAAGTTTCGCATGACAGCTGACAGGATGAGCCAAAAATGAACGATCATTATATAAAAGGTGAACATGAACATTCTTCTTAATTTGGCAAAATGAATTTTCAGTCGACTCATCGGCGCTAACAATGAGAAATGGAAATTAATTTTAATAACGAGCCGTTAATATTTATATAAAAAACTCGACACAAAGTCGAGATTAACCGTAATTAAACGCGCATTAATATTTATCACTGAAATTCATTTCTGGTGGCATTATGTCAATGTCCAAATAACGAAAAAAGCAATAACAAACCATCGTATGTCATATAATAAATGAGAGAAATTAATCTTGTTTTTATATCGGGCTTTGCCAGCTTTAATTAACTGACTTATCAAACAGAAATAAGACCAACTGCCGCTCTAAAAAAAAAGTAAAACTAATTAAAGAATTGCTGATATTTATGTCGAAAGCCTTTTCATTTGCTTTTTTTCAACGGTTTGAACCAACATGAAACTGGGAAAGGTCAGAGGTCAGAACTCCTCGCAATTTCAACGTTATAAATTGCATCATCGATTGAAAATCTAGTAAAACGTTTAATTTAACAGTGACCACGTCAACGTGAACGTTGTCTATAAATAGTTTTATAACATCAGTAAATTTGTCCAATGAATAAACCTCCCCGGGTTATAAATTTTGAATGTGTACAGTTTAGCACGAATATCATGTTATCTGTACAGGCAATTGTCGACTTACAACACACAATATTTTACGACCGTTTTGTGGTTTTGTTTTCTATTCAACACACACAAAAACTAAACAATTGCACTTTATTGTTCATATGAACAACACATTGTGGAAGTAAATATTATTATAGTGCTCCACAATTATTCAAAAAAATTAAAAAACCTAGGCATTGTCTAAGGATAATTAAATATATTTTAATTACTACTTAAAACTTATATAGCGGAAAACGTAACAGGATGTCCCTAAAACCAGCTGTACAACTTAATATGGGTGAAAAGAGGACATGGAGGCTAGGCACACACTGGCGATTTTATTCAAGCAACTATTCACTCACTGAATTAAAGCCATTTGGTTTCAACATAACCTCCCACACTGCCCACTTTTTAATACCAGCAACTAAATAATTGAAACTGGTTCCATTCTGCAGTTGATTTTATCACCAAAAACCTGTTTGTCATAATGGCTAGTGTGTCTTAATAAAAAAAAACAGGTTCTCCGGCAATGTTTGGGCAGGTATTGCTCATATGATTATGGTTAGGGCCATCTCTGTTCTTTCCATTAGGTTTTACATAACTGCGCCACCAACAACTGTTTGTTTGTTTGTTGATTTTTAACGTTGGACTATTTCTGCAACAAAAAGGCTAAATACCAATGCCAGGGGATGAGCCTTCAACACCTACCTGGGAATTTAACCTATGAGGGGGACTTCCACCCCCTCTTGAAGGGACTTTAACGTGCAACAATCAACACCGGACCTCCTCTTATCCGTAAAAATTTTCACCGACCTCGACCTGGGAGCGAACCCAGCATCTTAGGAGTGAGAGGAAAGCACGTGACCCACTCGACCACCAGCGTTGGCACCAAGTTTAACTGTAAATGTCCCCTAGCATTGAAAGGGGGCATTTGCAACCCCACATTATATATAGTTATATCCACTCAGCGTGCCATCGATGCCATCAATTAAGCAAAAAAAATATAGCAAGGGTAACAGCAATAAGTCACACCTAAACATTTAGAGGAAGTAACAAATTACTACTCATTACAACTTATATGGACATTTGCATGTCGTCATCTACCGCCAACTCTGTATACATCCACTGTACATGAGGTGTGTAGCATTTTGGCTTTTGAATATGAAACTCATCTGGTATTTCGTCCATGTGCACTGTATCATCTCTACAAATGTAGTGGAAAAGTTTAATGATTTCCTGGCTGTAGCTTAATGTCGAATCCTATTCGATTTCACTTTCTAACCCAGATCCGAGAAAAGATGGGATTGTAGCGGACGAAACCTCGCAACTCTCATTAAGCTCAAATTAGGATATGCCTACATGAACTCTCATCGAGCCAACTATTAATGAGATTGAATCCTCACAAAATGCTGAAACAGAGATAAAATCCGCACTGATGTCACCTTAATTGATCCCTAAACTAGGATCAATGACGGTCGCGTTATAATCTGCTTAATGAAGCAGAAACAAAAACTCGACTCGGGATTATAATAATTGGGCCAGATATACAAAATGTGAAAATGGCATCCTATAGACTATTCGATGAGTGGGCAAAGAATCACTCCGAAACACACTTTTTAACTAAGTTTCAGAGCTGTTGAATTGGATTTATCAAAGACATACTGTTGCATCATCCATATACAAAACCAGTGATTAAGCAATATATATGAGCACAACTGAACTGGTATGAATCATACAAAGCAGGATGTACCATATTAAGCTGTTGAATGCCATAATGGATCCTCTAGACCAGCGGTCGGGGAACCGGGGTAAATTACCCCAAATGGGGTAAAAATGAAAATTTTTTGGGTAATAGGGAAATTTTTCTAATATTTAAATTGCTATTTCATAAACGTGTTAGTTACTAACACGTTTATGTAACTTTTTTTTATAAATATGTAAATGTAAATTAATACAATAAATAATGTTTATTTAAAATTTACATTGATTGTTTTCTTTTCAGAATGAAGGGAGGGGGGGAGGGGGGGTAATATCGACTTAAGCAAAAATATTTTGGGGTAATGGTTAAAAAAGTTCCCCCACCGCTGCTCTAGACAATTGAGATCTTTGCAGTGATTGGGGTTTGGGATTGTTTGAAATTTATGTATTGCGAGATATTTGAGATGTTTCCTTTTTATGCTCATTGAGCAATTATATTGAGATGAGTGATAATCATGATTTGCAGTAAATAAATAAGGGGACATTCAAGAAAGGGGTCCTCAAGAGAGGGGCAGGGGGAATCTGCTGGCGTGTGGCCGGTGTGGACAGGGGGAGGAAGGAAAAGGGGGTAAGACATGATGGACGTCCCACTAATTATGGTATTTTTCAGATACCATCATCTTGTAAAGGTGAGTGAAAGGTAAAATAGACATCAGATGAAATGTCTCCCCAGTCCCAAATGTACTTGAATTTTTAAAACCTCGGGAAAGTCTGGAAACAACTCACTTTGTGTCACAAAATGTCACAAAATGAAAAATGTCATGGAATTTGTAGCGAGACTGGTACTTGAAAATTTATAGGATGGGTTTTCGTATGATATAACAAATTTGCAGGATACTTTACTTTTCAAAATAATTAAGGATGTATATGAGGACACGCCCTTATATAGTCACATACCCAATATCCGATTTCTGGATACTAGACCCATACTTTTCCACAAAAATTTTTTTTTTTTGTTTTGTCCAAATTCAAGAGTCCATCTATAACAACTTGAATCTGACATATTTCAAATACTTTGACTCCATGAAATTGTTGATGATCGTCGTATCAATGTCTAAAGTGGTTCATCAATAAAATACATTCCTAATACAATACATTCCGATTGTCTGTCCAATACATTCCTAAGCATTCTTGAGAATTTTCTTAAGAAAAAAAATGCATTTTTGTTGGATTTCTCAAACGGAAAACTTTAGGGAAGCATCGCAAACATTTCTGAAGTTTAACTTTTCAATCGAAATCTGCTGCATCTGCTGTTTCCATAGGATTTCCGACGTCAACGTTTCTGACATTTGTTGCCAGAAAAAAATATACAAAAAAAAACACAACATAGGGACGAGGAAAATTGGAGGAAGATGAATGCATTCGGTGCGCTCGGGTACCTACGCACTCTGGGATGTAAAAAAAAAAAATAAACCGACAGCCTTCATGAAAAAAAAATGGTATTTTGGAAATGTCAACTGAAATCCCCGACATCTTTTCATTCAGTCTTACGTACTGAGCCCATTTTTCCTCAAATTTTAACCGGCTACAGGGAGTGATGACATTTGAAAAACAACCATAAACTAATATGAAAGCCCACCGTGTCGAAAAACAAACTGATGGATGGCTGTGGTGACAAAAAGTCAACCATTGAGAAATTGAAACACGTTTGGGTTCGCGTTTGGGGAAATCGAGAAAAAATCAAAAACTAAAAAGATGCCATTTGAAAACATCAGAAAAAAACAAAAATGAAGATTTGAATAACACCTATTAAAATGATGACATTCGCACCATTGTTGGGCAGTGATTCAGGACATCGAATGTAATTTGAGTTACGAGTTCAAAAATATTGAGTAAAAAGAGTAATTTTCAAATTACTCTTTTTTCAAGAAAACAAAATGTACAAAAGTAATTGAATGCAAATGTACTTAAAACGTACGAGTACAATGCACTCGATTACAAAAATGTACTCGCAATGGAGGACTACAAATATCATCGAGTATTTACGTAATCTGAAATTATGAGTACAGATGTTATCGAGTATGAATAGAAATACTTAAGTAATTGAGTCGCATGTAATGCATTTGAGTAACGAGAATGAGTAACTTGAAACGAGGGTCATCCTAAAAGCAAATATGAATTCAATAATTACATTTCTACTTATGGTACTTTTGCTATCGGATGTACTGTTTTTTTTTCCCTTAAATTATTAAGATTTTGCTAATGTCTAAGAGGGATTATTGTGTTCTCATATTCATCAAGGTTTTTTAAGACTTTAATTGTGTCTGCTTGTACTAAAACCCACGGTGTTTAAAATAAACTGAGTTCCCAAAACAATACTTAAGAAATCCGCCATACTCGTAATCAGTACTCATATCAATGAGTACAAGTTACCCCAGTCTGGCTACAATACTACTCGTACTATGGAGTATGTTTCTACAGGTACTTCTGCACACGAGTACATATATACCCAAGTTTGATTAATCTTTTCATACTACTACTGATTACACGTACTCTATACTTTTACTATAGTGTATGATTCTACAGCATTCGTAACCGGTACTCCTACTCATGAGTACAGTTTGCACAACTCTGATATACAGTGAGTCTAAAAACATTTGTCCATTAATTGGCATAGTAATGTATATTTAAAAAGATAATCTCAATCACATGTATAGTTAAATAAATTTTTGAATTGAGAGATTTACTTACTTTTTACTCATGGTAGAGCAGCACCCCGATGAACCCAGTGTTAATAATGAGTTGGATAAATACGAAAATATTAAGAAAGTTTAAAGTAACGCCTTGCTTCTTGACTGTGTCCAGCAAATTTAGACATTTAAAAATACTCATGGGTATGACCGCATCGATGACAAAGACAAGAAGCCTTAAAAGTCATCAAAAAAACCTTACAAAATCTGTCATAATCTCATTTTCACAAACAAGCTCAAAATAGCTAATGCTGTTGAAATCCTGCCCTTCAGGCTGAAGATTATTTAGGGTTTATTCCTAGAAAACCATCGAATGACATTTAAATGAACTGTGACGCAGATATCGAGTGCCTAGCTCAGGTGATCAAGTCCTTTGATTAGGTAAATTCTGTTAAAAAGTACCGTACTCATATTTGGACTTGGTCATCGTTAACCTACTGAACATACAATACATCCAAAGGTAGGTATCCCCCTGTCCACTATTCATTTTTTGCCCAGACCACCCCCTCCCCCCTCATAGTTGTCCTTACTTTTTTTTAAAAAAGTAGGGTGTCCAGAAAATTTGCTTGAACATACAAAGGCCCATCCTATAAAATTCCAAGCACCAGCCTCGATTGCTGCCAATTTCACGACATTTGCCCAGATTTTTCAGAGTAACTGAAATCTCCTGACCTCGAAGGGAAATTCCAGCATAAAATTGGTGTTTAAAACAAATTTAGGCATAAATCCGAACTTTCCCGAGGTTTAAAATTGAATTACATTTGGGACTGGGGACATATTTCTTCCGGTGTTTATTTCCCCTTTTCACTAACATTTAAAACTCAAACAGAAAATCCCCAAAACTGAAAAATACCATCATTAGTGAACGTCCATAATGGCTTTCCCCTCCCCTTCATGTCCACATGCCAGCAGACCCCCCCCCTCCTCATCTTGAGGACGTCCTTTTTTAATTTCCCCTAAATATATCTCACCTTTTTGGATTTACAAACAACCTATATATTAACGATAGAAAATATAATAATTCCAGACTTTCCCAAGGTTTTGAAAATTCAAGTACATTTGGAACTGTGGACATATTTCATCCAGTGTCCATTTCCCCTCTCACTGAACTTTAAAACTCAAATAGAAAATCCAAAACTGAAAAATACCATCATTAGTGAACGTCCATTTAATGGCTTTCCTCTCCCCCTCATGTGTACACCCCTCTCTCATCTTGAGGACGTCCTTTTTTAATGTCCCCTAAATATATCTCACCTTTTTGGATTTACAAACAACCCATTAACGATGGAAAATATAATAATATAATAATAAAATAATTCTAGACTTTCCCAAGGTTTTCAAAATTCAAGTACATTTGGAACTGTGGACATATTTCATCCAGTGTCCATTTTCCCTTTTCACTGACTTTTAAAACTCAAAATAGAAAATCTAAAAACTGAAAAATACCATCATTAGTGGTATCCCCCTCCCCTCCTGTCCACGTGGTGTCCACATACCCAGCAGAACCCCTTAACCCCTCCTGGAGGACGTCCTTTTTGAACCAATCTCGCCTTAGATTCTGGGCTATAAACAGATTATTAAAATCTTAATTAATGAACATGGACAAAAACTGATTCCTCAGTCTCCCCATTTCCCGACTTTCCATATTTTTAAGACAATTGTCCACCCTGTAAGAAGCATCGCGTGACTCTCAGAGCACTAAAAGACAATGTTAAGAGGCTGAGAGGAGCCCCAAACATGTTCGTATATTGTGTTAAGTTTTATCTCAAATGACCCTTTCTTAATCCTCGTACATTAATTAGGGGTTCGTTTCACTTTTGCGTGCAACCATTTGGCTCAGCGTGCATTTCTCATGACAGGAAATAATGGGACAGCAAATCAATGACGATATCCGAACGCCCCAGACTTCTATTTTTAGCAACACAGATACTATTTTTAGTAACTCAGAATAGATATCCACCATTTTTGTTCCTATTTTCTCTCTTGGAAATGCATACACACACATATATATATAGGTTGGCATAAACGATGACGATGATGGGCAAATGTCGATCGACGTATTGACGGTTCCGTTTGACGTCATCCGATAAAACCATTCATCCTACTTTCATTTTCTAGGAAACCGAAGCATGATGCCAACGCTCTTTTCTATCAACAAAAATTCACCCAGAAGCAGGAGCTTTCTATATCTAATCCATAATAAATTCGGTAAAAAAAAATAAAAAAAATGCATCCCTCTTCTAAATATAGAAACTGCTGCGTTATAATTGGACCTCGTCAACCCAATACGGTTAATTCAATTAGTTGAGGCAGACAACCAACTTATTTTTAACTTTGGAAAATTCCATATATAAATTAAAAGCCCCTAAGCACGCCACCTGCTTCACTAATAAAAATAGCTAGAAAAATTATGCACGATATAGATTTAAGTTTTATTTCCACCTTGTCTCCCCCCTCAACCCTCTTTTTCTGGATCGATACACAGCAAGTAAGTTTACCCTCCTGTGGACAATGTGCTCGAGAAACTACCAAAGGTTCATTTGTACCTTATAAAAAAACAGTACCAAACCGGAAGTTGGATGATAAAACGATATTTAACGCCAATGGCATGAAGTATGTTGCAGAAACAGTGTTGAGAAGTTCCTGGCTTTATTCCCTTCCAATTGAGTTAGAAACAAAACATCAACTGAACATGAAAGCATAATATCTTGTTATGTAAGTGTGTTAAAATAAGTTTTTTTCCCATTCCTACATGTTTTGTTTTAGTGAGAACGTGACATGGAGGAGGCAAGGGCACGCTTCATGTAGTTAAGAGTTGTGGACCGTCATGAATTTTGTGTTTCTGCAGGGAAAGTCTCCAAAGGATATTCATATTGAGAATTTGAGATGTCACAAACAATTAGACATCATTGTACTAAATCTGGACATTTACCAGGAAGGCTATTCCATCGTCTAATCGCACCAAAAAGAAGGACCAATAGTAAGCATCCGTCTTGGGGCCCGTAGCTCCGTCAAAGGATTTGAGTGATTATGTCTACTCCTAGAGTGGTCGTTAGGCCTTAATATATTTGAATTACGAGAAAGATTAAAACGTTTGAATAACCCCATAAATAACTTTTCGCGTCTGGACCTCAACGTGTCCCAATTTAGAGAGTGCAGCATTTCTGTCACACTCGCGAAATGTTGGCAACTGCCCTAAGCAAATTTGGCTGCCCTATGCTGGACCATCTCAATATCCTGAATATGAACCATCCTGTGAGGGTTCCAAATAGGAGCACAATATTCCAACATAGGGCGAACCAGAGTTTTGCGTAGACTTCCCGCACATTCTCGAAATACGCGTTGAATAAATCTAAAGCGTTGATTCGCCGCACCAACAATTTTTGTGAAATGGTGATTCAAAGAGATTTTTGGTAATATAAACCCCCAGATACTTGACAGTATCAACGACAGCGAGTTGAACACCATCTGAAAAGTACTCCCGTTGGCAAGTTTTCCGTTTACGAGAGATACACACCACTACACATTTCACTTTATTTAACTTTATTTAACCAGTACAACGAGATCGCCCCTCAGATTATATAGTTTAATTTTCAATAAATTTTGAAAATCTCTTAAGCAACACCTTAACTTTATAAACATAGGCAATCACACATGACAACAATGTAATGCGTGATTGCTAGGCTACATGGGCAATTTTTTTAATTTCTTAAGTCCAAATAACTAGAAATAATGTCATGAAACGAAATTATAGATGCAAAGGTTGCACGTTTAATAGAATGAGTAAACAAGTTTAATTAGTAAATTTAATTATTTGTATAATAAGCCCAAGGGGTCAGGACAAGTAATCCTTCAAACATCATCTTCCTGCCTTATTATTTTGTTAAGAGCATTAAGATGAAATTTTACGACTTCAAATGTTTTCATTTTTTTTTGTATTTCGAGCTCAAACACCAAATAATGCGGTTTGTACATGTTAACTCGAAAAACTTGTTTCCTTTCCCGAGGGAAATCAAGTAGGGAAAATACGTTAGAGAGACTTGATTTGTGTTAGAAAAGTCTCGTTTAATAACATTTTTATTCAATTCAATAAGAAAATCTCGCTTTTATTTGCTAAACAGACAAGAAAATTAAAGGTTTGGATTTAAAAACATTTCATTTATTGAAGTGAAACCTAGAGTAGTTATCCGCAAAGGGGCGCCCAGAGTTTAAAATGGATTTGTTGGATTTTATATTTAACTCATTATTGTTGAAACTTTACACTTATTTTAAGTAACACAATACAAACAATGTTGTTTTACAGATACCAGTGGGAGGAAGGGGAGGGGGAATTAGGGGAAGGGGGGCGCGAATTTGAAATTTGGGTGTTTTGCTTTGGGTGCCAAATACCCCTAGGAGCCATTCAAAAATTATGTCACATATAGGGGGGTGGGTGGGTTGTTTGTTTTTTGTGACAATTGTGTCTAAGGGATGGGGGAATTAAAACTAAGGGGTGGAAGTTGTTTAAAAAGAGGCAAAAAAGTGTGACATAATTTATGGATCACCCCCTAGCTAGATTTACAACAAACAACGGGTGAAAAAACAATCGAAATGGACCACAAAGGATTGGCAGCAGCAATTAGTGATATTGATGGTACCTAGAGAATGGTTGAAGGAAGAGTGATGGACACTGGTCAGGGCCGAACAACTTAACATCAAAAATCATTTGGACCAAGTCCGAAACCCCGAGCGAAACCAGAAACATAATTAAACGTCAGTCATGCACAAACGCTTCATTTGGCAAGAAATCAGTGAGGCAAAAACCACAGCAACAAAAACACATCATTAAAACCAAAGATAGGCCTAATAGACAATGTTGGTTCAGAGTATGGTGGTCAATTGTGGATATCAAAATAACCATCAAATGGCCACACTCAAATGTATGCCCAACAGTGTTGAGCAGTAATTGAGTACATTGAATAAATTTGAGTAACGAGTACAAAGAGTAATTTGAATACAAAATGTACAAAGGGGTGATCCATAAATTATGTTACACTTTTTTGCCTCTTTTTAAACACCCTCCCACCCCTTTGTCACAATTGTCACAAATTTTACTACACCCCATCCATAATGATGTCATAACCCGTCGATTACACCCCCCCCAATTATGTTTTAATAATTCTATATTTTTTTATAATTTTATTTTTAAACAGGACCCAAATCTTTTTTCCCGACTACTATTCAAAATTTCAAATGTTAAAAAAATAAGAAAAAAATTAACCGCATATTTTTTACCGTTTGTAATAAATTTTGATTGTGTGATGTCACATTACCGAACCACTCCCCCACCCCTTGGTTACAATTGTCACAAAAAACAAACAACCCACCCACCCCCTAGGTGTGACAATTTTTGAATGGCCCCAAAAGTAATTGAATGCAAATGTACTCAAAACGTATGAGTACAATGAACACGATTACAAAAATGTACTCATAATAGGTGATTACGTACTCATAGAGTATGATTCAACCGCAATCGTAATCAGTACTCCTACTCATAACTTGCCCAAGTCTGATGCTCAATATTTATTCTTTGAATGGCTTAATATCCTCAAAAATAAGAGTTCATCCGCTCAAATTAGATTACAGTACCAATTTGAAACACGCATACATCTATAATATAAATCCGAGCTTCTTCCATGAAATGAAAAAAAAACGAAATTGCAAAAAATACAGCAATTTAGCAAAAAACAAAAATGTATATATATACATATGTGTGTTCTTTGGCAGCCATGTTTAAAGCGAATTGGCAATTTCACCATATTGTTTTCAGGAAATCTCGCCTTCACCGAATCGATCCTAGCTATTTTTGGAAAATAGGATGTACTGTAGGAGTTTCACCCACTCTCCACCAAATGTCCGTAGATTTATTAACGAACACGCTTCGCTTTCAAATAAATAAAACCAAAGTTTAATTCAAAGACAGTTTTTTCCAACATGTACACAGAGACTCCATTTACGAGAAAGAAAGAAAAAAAGGATGGGGGACGTTCATAAAAGCTTGTTCCTAAAGCCGGGTCCACACCAACGAAATCATGGAACAAAAGCAGAAAACACGGAAATACGAAACCCTACGCGGTGGCAATTGGTTTCAATATGCTTTCAAAGTCAAAGTATGCTACAAACGGTATTCTCATTGTATTTGAAAATTCTTCAAACTTCAGCATTGATTCATTAAGTGATGGCAAACGATCATTTCCGTTTTTATGCGATTGGTATGAGGGTCGCCACATGTTGGCGCTATAAAGTAGAAGCATTTGTTTCCTTTGTTCCCAACCACGTACCTCTTGGATGATCGGCGAAATGACTTCAAAGCATGCTTTTGAAAGCGAAAAGGTCTAGAGGTTTGCGGAAACTTGGTAAGCAAACTTTTATCGAAAACATGTTTTTGCTCCGTGCTTTCGTTGGTATGGACTAGGCTTAATTAGCTAGCAACGCAGTTTCCTGTGTGGTGAAACTTTCAATCGGGTGTTCAGGATGTGTAGTTCCGCTAACATTCTTCACTTAAATACCGCATATGGCGGAAGAAATGCATCTCTCCTCAGAGAATATTCATCAATAATAATAATAATATCATTTTTTTGCCTTTTTCCGCTGACTCAAAGGGGCATCAACCTCTACTCCTACCATCATTTATCCAATGGAGATATTAATAGCTCCTGAGACCCAATGTAATCAATGCAAGGGCGTGGGTGGGTTGTTTGTGTTTTGTGACAATTGTGACCAAGGGGTGGGAGAAGGTGGTTTTTGGTAATGTGACGTCACACAATCAAAATTTATTTCAAACAGTAAAAAATATGCGGTCACATTTTTTTAACATTTGAAATTTTGAATAGCAGTTGGGAAAAAAATTTGGGTCCTGTAGTGACTTTCTTCCCGATAAAATTATAAAAGAATATAGAATTATTAAAAAATAATTGGGGAGGGGGAAAATCGACGGGTTGTGACATCATTATGGATGGGGTGTAGTAAAATTTGTTACAATTGTGACAAAGGGGTGGGGGAAGGAATTTAATAAGAAGCAAAAAAGTGTGACATAATTTATGGATCCCCCTAGTTGTACTCACTTATCTACTTGTTATAATCCCCTCCTCTTCAAATCACGCCCAACAACATTCGCGCTGTAACAACTTTCCCTCTTGTGTGGGGGGATAAACTCTCAATATTTTTTTTTAAAAAAATGAGTATACCATTTCAAAACTCAGCATCATCTATGATTTCATTTGTGAGACTGTTAGACACACAACAATCCTATCTAATACAAAATGTATTTTTTTACAACTGGTGCACTACTGAACATGCGCCAAAGTGAATTTGCGCAACTTTTCAATCATGTGTTCAATGCACACTTTTTGTTCCTCCGAATGACAACATTCATTCCCTGTTCAAGTTTCTCTATTGTCTTTCGTGATGTGCATCTCGTATAGGAAGTAAGTGCAAAAGGAAAAAGCAGCGCCAAAATCAGTCAATCAGGACAATCGTAATTCCCAAATTTTCACTGAACTTTTAAATTTGATTTCTCCTATATTCGCCCGGGAATTACGTGCCAGAGATGAGTACGTAGCCCTTGAGACTTCTACATGCCCAGACTCGTAAAAAAGTGAACTTAACACGAGGTAAAAAAACTCAGACGTTGAGTTTCGTGAATAAGCTCATGGGATATTAAGGCCATCTTCCAACTCCGTGAAACTCAATGATCCGAAACATAAGCCCAACGCAAGGGAAAACATGTTCATTTTTTATATGCATAACATGTTTTCAATAAAAATACTGAGATAAAACAACGAAGAAAATATATTAGTAATCAGATCCACGAAGAGTGAAAATACCCTGGTGGAAAAAATATACAGAACCAATTATGCTTCTTGCAAAGGGGGGAAAAAACGTTTTATTTCCATATTGACAACAGCCCAAAATTAAGTAAAGTTTAAATGAAATTTAGAGACTTTAATTTAACCAAACTTTTTTTAAATTGAAAAACAATCAAAAATACAAAAAAAAACCGTTCAATTCATTTCAGTACCCTACAGTCAGCAAATAAATGCCATATGGGGGTGAGGGGGAGTCGAACAATTTTAGGAAAATGCTCCCCTACGTCAGTAGTGACTTGGACATCATTGTTAGATTGAATTTTTACTAAATCTAGACATTCGCCTGTAAGGCTAGTCCATTGTCTAATCGCATGCAAAAAGAAGGACCAATAGCAAGCATCTGTTTTGGCAGGAAGCCAAAGTCAAAGAATTTGAGTAATTATGTCTACTCCTAGAGTGGTCGTTAGGCCTTAATATATTTGAATTACGAGAAAGATTAAAACGTTTGAATAACCCCAGAGATAACTTTTCACGTCTGGACCTCAACCTGTCCCAATTTAGAGAGTGGAGCATTTCTGTCACACTCGCGGAATGTTGATAACTGCCCTTAACAAATCTGGCTGCCCTACGCTGAACCATCTCTACATCCTGAATATGAACCATCCTGTGAGGGCTCCAAATAGGAGAGCTCCAACACAGGGCGAACCAGAGTTGCATAGCCAGTTTCCGCTACATTTTCCACACATTCTCAAAATGCGCGTAGAAGGAATCTAAAGCGATGGTTCGCTGCACCAACAATTTTTGTGAAATGGCGATTCCAAGAGAGGTTTTTGGTAATATAAACTCCCAGATACTTGACAGTACTTATCAACGACAGCGAGTTGAACACCATCCAGAAAGTACTCGGGTTGGCAAGTTTTCCGTTTACGGGAGAAGCGCACCACTATGCATTTCCACTTATTTAACTTCAACTGCCATTCTTCGCACCATGAAGCCAGTACAACGAGATCGCCCCTAAATTTAGGTGAGAAAACTGCCTTCTTCCACCTTATCGCACACATTGTAATCGTTTGCAAAAAGTTTTGAATAACTACCAAGTGGAGTTAATGGGCACCACATGATTCAGCACGTCTAGCCTAAAGAATTTACATTTGGGTGTGATAAGGTTAGGAAATCATAACGAAAATTAAAAGGAGGTTATTTAAGGGGTTAAATGTTGGGAGAGTTCGTCAGTTAGGATATTGGCTATTCTGTATAGCAGCCAAATGGTCAGAGGACTGGATGAGGCTAGTAGAAAATTAAAGAGGTCTGGATATTGACGACTTTAGAAGGCCGTTAATGAATTAGAGAGAAAGTAAGGGTTAAGGACTCTACACTGGGGTACATGTGCCCAGCTTGACTCAACTCCATTAATTACAACCCTTTGCTTCCATCCTGATATGTCCATATGACATTTTCCATATACACCGTATATCCATATTCAAAGTATGTGCAAAGTATTATTTTTCCACCCGGATATGACATCGAGGTTCGAATTAATACTCCCATTTTTCATATTACTTCGTGAAGCACATCTTAAAACTCAAACAAAGTGAAGAGATGCAAATGAAGAGTCAAAAATGTTAATTTTGGATGTATTTCATCAAATTGACTGATTGGGGTGACCTTCTTTAGCGTCATAAGTCAAGACAATGCTAATTGAACGATGAGAGAAACATTTCTTAGCATTGCACTTAAGGTAGATTGCGTCTTTAGAGAAAATTCACAAGATTACCTCCTTGTTCAAAAGTTACGTCATTGTTGCCATGGGTTTTCGCGCACCAACGCGTTACTAATTATCTAACTACGTGTGTTTCAGAAGTTGATAAACGACAAACATTCTTCATTTAAAAATTGACCAAAAGAGACTAACTTTCCACCTTTTATACTCACAAATTACAAGGAAGCATGATAGTTCCTAGGACGTACTATAACTCTTTCTGTAATTCCTTTGTGTGTTGATTAAGATTTATAAAACTACCAAAACTTTATCCATTTAGCTAAGTAAGTCTTCCTAACATTCAGGTTAGTTTATACTCTTAAATTACCATTAGGTAATTTTTCCCTTTGGGTAGAGAGACGTAGGGGCCATTCAAAAAGGAAGTCCTGAAATTCCTTCAAAACTTGACCCCCTACTCTTCCAACGTCCACACTGTGTTCAATTCATCCATTTTAGCCCCAGGCCCCTTCTCCACTTCCCTCATAAACGGTCTTAATATTTTTGAAAAGTACAGTGTCCAGAAAATTTGTTGGAACATACAAAGGCTTTTCCTATAAATTTTCAAGCACCCGTCTGGCTAACAATTTCACCACATTTTTACAGATTTTTATGATTAACGGACTCGTACCCCCTGTCCACATGGAGTCCATTTTAGCCCATAGCCACTTCCTACCTCCAGTCCCCATGATGTCCAATTTTGCCCATACTCCCCCTTACCCCCTGTCCACATGGTGTCCATTTTAGCCTAGTCCCCCCCCCTTCCTTCCCTCATAGACGTCCTTAATTTTTTTGAAAAGTAGGGTGTCCAGAAAATTTGTTGGAACAGGCAAAGACCCATCCTATAAATTTTCAAGCACCCGTCTCGCTACCAATTCCACCACATTTTTCCAGATTTTTATGATTAACGGACTCATATCCCGGCCCTGTCCACATGGTGTCCATTTAAGCCCATACCCCCCCTCCACCCCCTGTCCACATGGTGTCCATTTAAACAAATAACCCTCAACCCTCCAACTCCTGTCCACATGGTGTCCATTTTAGCCCAGAGCCCGTTCCTACCCCCAGTCCCCATGGTGTCCAATTTAGCCCATACTCCCCCT
>JAQGBW010003479.1:0-16195 GCA_034698625.1 Julus scanicus
TCTTCTAAACTTGTGTCAGATCGCAGAAATTTTGGTTAATGAAAGAGTGCTGCATACAGCTTCTTCGCAAATCAAAAACATCGGGTTGCTGATAAAACCTGATTTTATAAAGACGTTGCACCACTGTGCCCCGGTCTCCCCTACAATTTGATTTTCATTGTTGTTATTTTTTTAAGAAATGGGATCATGAATTAGCCGCAATTGCCCAACGTTGGGCTGATCAGTGCTTCATGGGAAAGGATTCAAACAGGAGATCTTGTAAGACTAAAATTTTGACCACATTATTTATTCTTCTCGTAAAAATCGTAAAACAAATCTATGATGTACACATATCTAATAATTTTAATTTTTATATGATTTTTAGCTATTTATCCTCAAGTATCGCAAACCATACAAGTAATGGACACAGCCTCAAATCAATATTCGACCAAATTTGCTTCTGTTGTTGGTCTCTGGTATAACCAAGTGATCAAACCAGGTTTTAACCGGGCTATTATTAATTCTTTCCAAGTGAACCCATCAAATGAAAAATACACTCAGGTATGTTATCTTTAATTACAATAAGTAAAAATTGGTGTTGATATTACTGTTAATAATAATTGTAGATATTAATATTTGTTTCAAATTATAGTAGTTTATATAAAATAATAGCTTTTGATCAATTGTGTGATTAGTTTTAAAAATTCGTCACAAATTGGTGATAAAGTGATCATGTTTCTTTAAAAAGGAATATAGTTTGGGATCAGTAAATTATCAGAAAGTTACTATTTTTTTTGAAACTTCACCTGACATTTTGTAAATTAACAGTTTGTAATAAATTGATGAGTTTGCGACCAATTTTCACAGAAATTTTAGCAGTTTGCTATTTTTTTTAAATTTTTTTTTAAAATTAGTTTTAAAAATTCGTCTCAAACTGGTGATAAAGTGATCATGTTTCTTTAAAAAAGAATAGTTTGTGATCAGTAAATTATCAGAAAGTTACTATTTTTTTTGAAACTTCACCTGACATTTTGTAAATTTACAGTTTGTAATAAATTGATGAATTTGCGACCGATTTGTCACAGAAATTTTAGCAGTTTGGTATTTATTTTTTTAATTTTTTTAAATTAGTTTTTTAAAAATTCGTCTTAAACTGGTGATAAAGTGATCCTGTTTCTTTAAAAAGGAATATAGTTTGTGATCAGTAAATTATCAGAAAGTTACTATTTTTTTGAAACTTCACTGGACATTTTGTAAATGAACAGTTTGTAATAATTTGATGAGTTTGCGACCAATTTGTCACAGAAATTTGAGCAGTTTGCTATTTTATAAACACTTTTTTTACCTCGTAAGTTGTGATAAAGTGTCACACTTGACAAAAAATCAAAAAATTAAACAATTGTCGCATAAATTATATTCTGTATATATTTTTTTTTATTGAAATACAGTTGATGTGGGCAACTACCAATAGAGTTGGATGTGGCTACTCTTACTATGAAACTCGCGGCATTTACCGAAAAATCTACGTGTGCAACTATGCACCTGCGTTAGTTTGCATGAAATATTTATTTATACTTTCAAAGATTTGCTGATTTTTGGTATTTTAGGTAATTGCCCAAAATATCATTATTGTCATTTTAATTTCCAGGGGAAATATGAATCGAGCTGTCATGTACAAGACTGGAATTGGCGCCTCGGCTTGTATCAGAGGACAAAAATCTGCAATTACAGGATTATGCGGTGAGAAAATATTTTGAGAGTGTGAAAATTATACAAGAACCACAATTTAATCGTTTTATCTTTTCATTTCAGCGTCATAAGTACATGTTATACAGAAATTGTGCCTGAAGTTGGCCATCAGCAATTAAAGTTATCAATTTTACCAATTAATTAATTGTAGTGAAATATGTCTACCTTAAAATTAGATACATTAAAAAATTACTGATTATTTCTCGTTTCATTCATAAATTAATATTAATAGTCTATGTGAAACTAAGGCCATAATGAATGATTTTTAATTAATAATATTTAAAATTCCCGCCGGAATTGCTCGGTGTTATGACGTTCGGCAATTCAGTAATCTGATCAGAGTATCTTGAATTCCGAACAGTTCTTGCTTCATTGTCGCTTTTACCGAACGGTTCAAAGTCGAGTATTTAAATTGCCGAACATGCCTGTCTCTTTAATTGTGCCCTTTAAACACTTTAATCGGATTTTCTTTGTTTTAGCTTGATTAATTTAATTATTATAAGTAGATTCGATCAGAAGATCATTAACGGTCATATCGGGCTTAAAATCTCGTTGAAACGAGCCAAGATTTCGCGAGTTTATTGACGTAATCACGCGTATGCGCAGAATTTAGGCTTAGCTTCGAATATCAGCTGATTACGCATTTAAGCCTCGCGAACACAACATTGAACAAGTATTTATTATTGTCACGTTTGTCAACCAAACCACTTTCAACTTCGATAGCTAACAGATGCACGAACCAGAGCGTTAAACTGTAAGTTCATTATTTCACTATCGAAATCATATTCAAGTTCATCATCTTGATAATTATAATTTAACTTTATATTAAGTGATAATGTTCTGTTTTTCAAGTAGACTATAGGTACGAAATATTGGTAGAAGACAATCACTAATTATACTTATTAAATTTCGCATCTTTCCTTAATTGATATATATCCCAATGCACTTTAATTAATTTACTCTTCCATATCTGATATTATTGATAATTCGATCATCTAGTTAATTTTTCTGGTTTATAATCAGATATTTTCATTACAAGGAATTATCACAAGTATTTTCCAGTACAAGGTCACTGTTGCAAGAATTTGCATACATTCCAACTACAAATCAACCTCATTCCAGCCACATTCCAGTCAAAAGTACAAAAGCCCAAATTTAAGTATGAAACCCCAAAAGTTTCTCTATAAAAGTTTCTCTGAATAGTTTACTTTAGGGCCTAATTAAGTTAGGTCTTTTTGGGATTTTGTCTGTTTTTGTCATTTGTCTAAGTATACCTAAATCAGTTTTATAAGTTTGAAATATCTATTTGTGTGTGAGCTTTTGAAAGCAGAGTTTATTAATTGGAAATGTAGAAGAAAGTTTTCATGAATTAAATATTAAAATGGATCGATCAGAAGAAAATGTGTTCATAAATACGGTAACAAATTGGTAATAATTACAGATGAACACCAAGGAAAAACCAGTGGTATAGAGGGGTCCGATGTTGCTTGTCAAGCGGTTCAAATGTCCGGCCCATTTTAGATAAGAAAATTTCCACTACAACAGGCTAGTCTGGCTTTATAAGTTTGTAATACTTGTTATCATCACATAGACAGTAGTTATTTAAACATCGCTATCGATGAACGCTGGTGTTCGCAGTAAAATTATTTCTGCTGCATATTAATAAATTAAATATCGATCGGGCAGAAATATTGCAAACAACTGAGATGATCCTGATAATGACATGCCTTTAATATTTGAACCTAAAATATAGGCACTCGACCCTGTTTGCTGCCTCGTTATGTTTTGAGGCACACGACATATCAATTTGCCAGGAAGTAGACAGTTTTATTTGAATACAAATATCAAATACTTGTTTTGCAACTTGATGTATTTTATCAGTTTTGTAGTTGTGTTTATTATCTTTCCTCATCACCATGCAAACTGAGCTAATTAATCGTATGATTTATATAAATAATCTACGATGATGCACGGCTATTTCACGTAGTCATGTGACATGCATGTAAAACATTAGCAATCAACAATTGATGTTTGCCATATAATTGTGAACACCATCTGTTAACTAGTGTCACTGTAACAATAAAGTTCAAGGTACATGATGCGCGCGGGTTATTTTCCTCAAGTTTTTAAACAAGTGAGGGTTCACGACTTTACGTGAACTCATTTATCCTCGTTCCTACAACCTAAATGCTCATAAAATCTAAACGTTTTATCATTTCAGACCTACTAAGAACCAGGTGTTTGCATTACGCGAGGATGTCCCAATTTAATATTCAACCATCACGTTCTGGATATCATTTAGTTCAAAAGGCAATAGTCCAATATTGCACAACGACAAAATTTCACGGAAATTTAACAGGCTGACTTGTTCGTGTATTATTATACTTGTGGAATTAACCGGTGAATCCGATGATCAAACCCTGTCTTGGAATGGCATCCGTGAAAAGTGGTACGAGCAATTTTAATAGCGATCCCGTGAATCATGTAACTGCCAGTCCAACTGTTTTTCATTGTTGTACCGATAGTGGTAAGTATTTACATTTATCGGGCTATATTATAAGTTTAAGGGAAAATATTCTTCACTCGTCGGCTACTATTATATTGAAAGATCAGGGTTCCCCCAGACCTGGAAAACCTGGAAAAGTCAGGGGAAAATGTAATATTTGAGAAAAAGTCAGGGAAATTTACTATGAAAATTGTTGAACTTTTAAAAGCTTAAATTAATTTGCTGGACTTTAGGCACCATATGGACAAAATGAGGGAAATAGTAATAAGCCGTAATAGGTTTTCTACTAGTGAGGGTATTTTTTGCATCTGGATGTTCTATTTCGGCCCTTTTTGACCTGGATTAAAAATCCGATTTCCTGTGGTAAAAATGCAAGTTTTCTTCAGTAAAAATACAAATTTTCTGAAGGAAAATTGCATTTTTCGGGAATAAAAATCCTATTTTCCTACTGTAAAAAAATGAATTTTCTGTGGTAAAAATACAAATTTTCTGCTCAAAATTGCATTTTTCGGGAATAAAAACCCGATTTTCCTACTGTAAAAAAATGATTTTTCTGTGGTAAAAATGCAAATTTTCTGCAGCAAAATTGCATTTTTCGGGATTAAAAATCAGATTATTTTTCTTGAAAAATCCACTTTTCGGTAGGAAAAATGCAATTTTTCTCCAGTAAAAATACAAGTTTTCTGCAGTTTGAGCTGGTCAGGGAGAAAAATTTTAAACCTGGAAAAGTCAGGGAAGTTGACTATTTTATTTGTGGGGGAACCCTGAAGATTAAAATTTAAAAGAACGAGATATTAATACACGAGAAAATACAGTATTTATTTTTAAGTAACGTTAGTTGCATTTTATTGTTGCATTGCATTATTTTTATTTGCATCTTTGGGAATTTTCTTTAGTTTAAAAATTAACTTTCAGGCAACAAACGGCATTTTGAAGATTCTCATAGCTCCAACTCGAATGACGAGGAAATCAGCAATGCTGAGCTGGGCTTAGCGGAAGATCACTTCTCACTTCCCGAGGCAAGTTTCCTGCAAAAGTGTATAAAAAAGTTATCTGTAAATGTTAATCTACACCCCAATAATTTTCCAATAATACTGTTTGCTGTTTCCCTGGTTAATCTTAGATTATTTTTAAATTACTTCTATTAAAAGGGTCATTTTGGTCTCAGCACGTTCGAAGAACTGGAAATGGCTATCGAAAGCTGCAAAGAAATCATTTTGGAGGCTCCTGAAAAGTCCGACAGGCGGAAAAGCCTCGTTAAGAAGTTAGTAAATCTGAGGCTGAAACTACAAGAATTGAAAGTAGGTCTTGAAAATCAAATAGTTTTGTCGCATGTTTATCTCAAATAATAACAAAGTTTCGTTCGTAAAGGAAGGGCCGGAAATCATCCCACCTGATATATCCCTCGTCTTGGGCCATCGGTTCGAGAAAAAGCAGGGTGAAAGGTTGAAGGTGAAGAGGTTTTGTGAGAAATGTACGGGCAACATTTGGGGCGTGGTACATGCTTGGTATCACTGCCAAGGTGAACATACTTCTCGATGTACTTAATTTGTCTCGCTCTCGATGAAAGTTTTTTATTGAATTTTTTAATTGGAGGTGCGTTTTTAAAGTAAGGTCCTTTTTGAGATTACTCGGTGTGTAAATTGTTTGATGTCATGTTTATATAATTGACAATGAGTATTGATAAAAAATTGTCTCGCTAACTGCGAGATTCGTACCGCATTCAGCTGGTATTTTTATAACAAAAGATCATTTTTTTCATTTCCGTAAAGGAGTTTCTCCAGTATCGAAATGATAAGTAACCTCGTGAAGGCTCACGGGCACCCAAAAGTGTATTTTTCATGGCCGGATTAATGTATTAAAAGGGCCTCTCAAACTTTTTCATATCCCATACATGTTAAACTGAGCAGAATCTTTATTTTTATAGATTAATAAGGCTTGAAAACTTTGTTTGCAGCTTAAAAAAGCTAGAACATTTTGTGTTTATGACCTAAAAAGACGAGAAAATTTTGTGTTTACGGCTTAAAAAGACGAGAAAATTTTGTGTTTATGGCTTAAAAAGACGAGAAAATTTTGTGTTTACGGCTTAAAAAGACGAGAAAATTTTGTGTTTACGGCTTAAAAAGACGAGAAAATTGTGTTTATGGCTTGAAAAGACGAGAAAATTTTGTGAATGATTCGAAAATTTTAAACCCAATTATATCTTAAATATCGATGAAAACTTTCATCGTAAATGAGCCAGAAAGGTTTTGTCGAAATACTGATTAATCTATAATGCAGCATGTGGTAAATTCTGCTTTTATAATCTTTCCAGAATGCGGGTTTAGCTGTCACGGAAAATGTTTGAATCTCATTACTCGAGTGTGCGCTAGCACGAAAGTAAGTGATCTGATTTTTTTCGCAACTGATCTGATCTTGCGTCATGTGAAAATCACTTTTACAATGTTGTATTGTTTCAGGTTATCGAAAATCCAAGCTATATTCTCAATATCTGTCCTGAATCGGGATTATCGGCTCAGCATTTCAGATGTGCCGAATGTCGGACACTCGTGATGCACAGTAAGTTAACCAAATTTTTTGAATTAATTTTGATTATTCTGTAGCATGTCGGCGGAGTTGTTTTTTTATATTTTTAAATCTTAATCAGGATGTTAGTGTTTGATTTAAAATAAATGTTAATAAGTACTTGTTTTCTGTACATTTACAAGCAAGTCAAAATGGAATCTACTGTTTTCCATATCCATTTGGATCAGGTATTTATGCGATTGCTCATTGTTGTCGTATCAGTGGAATATTTGGGTTTATCGACAGTCAAATATTTATTCGGTTATCATTTTAAGCTGCAGATTTGTTAAAAAAAATGTCTGCGCAAATGTTATTTGGCAAAAACTTTCGATAGATGATTTTGTTTTTCAGCACTGAGATATTAATTCCTTATACTGTCAAGTTTCGACAAACCCCCTTCAATGTTTTTAACACTCGTATGTTGCTGTTTTTTTACAGAGGAGCAGTTTATCGAGCCGAGAATTTGCGATTACAACGGTCAATATTACTGTCCGAACTGCCACTGGAACAGCCTCATGGTCATCCCTGCCAGAGTGTTACACAACTGGGATTTTGAGCCTCGTAAGGTAAGTCTGATATTAAACTTTGCGCATTACTCCGCCGTTATCCGTGACTAATTTTCTGGAGGTTATTCTATAGGTATGCCGAGCGTCCAAACAATTTCTGCAGTTAATGAAAAGGAAGGCAGTCATCAACGTCCGCGGTTTCAACCCGATGTTATTCACTTTTGTCGAAGAACTTAGATTAGCGAAGGTAATTTTTGACGTGTTCAAGTCCGGCATATGAAACATGAAAGTTGTTTTTTTAGTCTTCGAAACTAGATGGCATAGATATTTGAAGTTATTTTAACGCAGGCTTTTTTTCCTCGTTGTTTAGAAACTCCGAGAGGACCTACTCGTAATGAAGAAATACTTTTTATCGTGCAAAGATGCCATGGAGAGCAAGCTATTGCTACAGTTGTCTTCCCGGCAACATTTTGTTGACAGTGCCGAGATGTATTCACTGCAGGACCTAGATGATATCCGTACGGGAGTTTTGCTGGAATTTCTAAGCACCGTCCACTCGAATTTTTCGAAACACATCAAGGAGGAGTGCCAGGTGAGAACTGGGACAGTGGGGGTAACTTTTGGCGAATTTCAATGGGGATTTATCAGCCAGTTAAAGATTCGTATTCTTCAGTCATCTTCTGGTGATTTTCCAATATTTTAAATTCATCATATTTTTAAAATGGGCCCGTAAAATATTCTAATTACTAAAACCCGAAGTCTTAATGCTTTAATTTTCACAACTAGACGTGCTACGGAAAAGGCCACATTTGCGAATTGTGTAACGAGAGCGATGTTATTTATTCCTTCGATGCCGATGCAACCTCCTGCTCCGTATGTTCGGCAGTTTTGCACACGGAATGCTACTATAAGAAAGACCAAAAATGCCCCAAGTGCCAGCGTTTTTCCGACAAGTCCCCTACGTAAGAAAACTCATATTGGATTATGATCTCGTTCTAACTTTTTATCGTTAAAAATTACTCGTTTGCGCTTGACAAACCCATCGGACAAAGTTATGCCAAAAATGTGAGTATGGGAAAGAATTCATCACCAATAGCCTTGTTAATTTAATTTATGGCTATTAAGTTTTACGTTATCGAAAAGATAACGATTTATGGCTTTCCTCGTCTATCCTCGTTCGTTAAAAATTTAGTTTTCTCAAAATACTAAAAATACTGATAATGTAAGAATAAAAGACTTTGTAAAAAAAACTACGAGATTATTAAAGTAGTTTTTTGATGCATGACGATCAGAAAGACGATGTAAAGTTTATTTTCTGCCGTTTGCGACTAAAATTGTCATACTGTGTATAGTCATGAAAATACCGGCAAGTTTCAGAAATTAAAATATTTGATTGTCTCATCAATATATCTCACGGTTAATTCGTGAATTAAATAACCAGTTGATGAAAGATTATTTACCGGTGTTTTCACGATGACATCTAAACTCGCTGTATTCACCAAATTACTCATTTAAAACATTCGTATATTTTATATTACATTCAGATTTTTATGAAAGTTGTATCGTGATGACTAATTTTTATATAAAATATTACTTTCAAGTTACTTTTTAGATGTTAAAATATTTTCTTCGCTAAGAGGACCGCAGCCGATTTACGCAAGACCCTCAGAAAAGAGAAACAACTCGAGCGAAATTCAAAAAAAAGTTCGATTAGAAAATGACTCGTGTTAATTGTAACAAAAGGGTCGCATAAATTTCGAGCTTTTGTATAAATGAAAATTCTACGAACACCGGCTGGCAGAATATTATTGTATTACATGTCAGGTTTTCATCAACGATTTAATTTCATTTCATGCATTATTTGGACTTCCAGTTTAATGGCATCTCATAAATTTTGAAAAATATCCTTGCCATTGTATCGTAAAATTGCTAAAATTTGTCATTGTCATGGTCTCAAAAAAAAACACATGCGCTTATTTTTTTCTGTTCGGCTACATATACCTGCAGTTTCGTGGCAACTGTCTCCGGTGTGGCTGGGGTATCAAAGTATAGTTTAGAGAGAACATTTCTTTACCTAGAAGAAGATCATTGGATGTTTTGAAGTTATAGTAAAGTTTTATATTGTTAAAAGTATTTAATATATAGTAGCAGCAAGCGTAAAGGAGAATAGACTAAGAGTAATAAAATATTAATCTGGGTCAACCCCGCCCGCGCCCGGTAAGTTGCACACTTTTTTTTAGTCGAAAGACAGTGCCATGTCTGGCGCTTTCCGCTGACTTTTTCTCGTCTTTTGTCCGTTGTTTTTACTTTTAACACGAATGTAGAGTCCGGAAAATTGTAGAAATGGAGTTTTTATGTGCACTATTATGATTTATCTCTCCAGGTTTTCACCGGCCATTTAACTGAAGTTCCAGCCATGGTTACCTCGACAGTGAATCCACCAATACCAGAGCTGGCCACCGTTGAAGACAGTCCTGATCCATTATCGAAGCTGACCAAACGGCGTATTCTGATCGATGCGGTCCTCCTCTCCTTCGGATTCCTACTGAGCTTCGCCGCCTTTCACGCCACTGTCAATCTTCAGACCTCGTTGCGGCCTGTCAACGGCACGGGCAACCGGATCCTGATAGTCCTCAACCTGGCGGCTTTCATATCTAACCTATTGCTGACAATGCCCATCAACGGAAGACTGGGGCTGAAGGGTAGCATGATGCTGTGCCTGTTCACTCACGCGGCTCTACCGGCCTCGAATCTGTACCCCACCGATGCGATGCTTTACTCCGGAGCGGTGATCACGGGTCTGGGTGCCGGACCGTTGTGGAGCGCTAAGAGCACTTATCTAACGCTTCTCGGACAGCGGTACGCGGAACTGTCCAACATCGATCCGGAGGCTTCGGTCTCCCGCTTCTTCGGCGTTTTTTTCATGGTCTATTACGCGTCTTCGGTGCTCGGTAACGTAATTTCATCGGCTGTCTTGAGGACACCTCATTTGAGATCTCGGCTGTCTGCTGCGGAACTGGAGGAATCGTGTGCCGCAAACTTCTGCTATGCGAGCAGTGTTTCCTGTTCTGCTAATCGGACTCTAGAATGCGATGCACGGACGAATCCATATTTTTTCCCGCAACCTTCCAACGAAAGGCTCGCCATCCTTTTCGGCATCTTGACGGCGTGTTCGGTGCTGTCTTGTTCTTTTATTGCGATGTTGACTGCCCTAAAGACCTTGCCTCCCGAAGAGGGTCATAATGATAAGACGTCTCTCGTGGCCTTGCTTCGACAGATGTGGAAATTTGAAGAAGTCCTACTCATGCCGCTGGCGCTGTATAGCGGCATCATCTATTCGTTTGTCACCGCTGATTTTTGTTTGGTAAGTTTCAAAAATCTGATATTTATATTTTGAGGCTAACCTTAAATAATTCACCGTACTTTTTCAAAGGGTTATATAAGTTGTACGGTGGGCATCGACGCCGTTGGCTTCGTTATGAGTATTTTTGGAGCTGCGGCCGCATTGGGCGCCATCGTTTTCGGACAACTTCTGAAATATACCGGAAGGCAGGCAATCTTCGCTTTTGGAGCAGTTTTAAACATGTCCGTGTTGGTGGCTTTACTGAAATATGTTCCGACTTCGGACAGCAGCATCGTTCTGCATGTCTTTGCCGGACTTTGGGGTCTCTGCACCGTGATTTGGACATCGCAATATTTGGGTTAGTGATCCCAAATTTTGTGTTTATTTACTAATCTAATTTGAGTACTTTAGGGGTGACCGGGGCACCATAGTACAACGACTTTATAAAATCAGGTTTTATGAGCAACACAATGTTTATGATTTGCGAAGAATCTGTATGCAGCACTCTTTCATTAACCAAAATTTCTGCGATCTGACACAAGTTTAGAAGAAAATATTTGCAAAGTTTTTATTCTTGAAAAGTAATTATTCGACTCGTGATCGGATTTTTATTCTAGGTGTAATTATAAAACATTAGTAATGCTGCGATATACCATTGACGAGTGCATGTTTCCAGCTATAATTTCGAACTAAAGTTTATGTTAATTAGCCACGTGGTCAGTTGTAGGCCTTATTCAAATCAAATTGGTTATACGGGGTACAGTGGACCGCAACATTACGGGGTACAGTGGGACATGTCCCGGCATACCCCAATTAATGATTTTGGAAAATATTTGTGTATTTTCTCATTAATCATAACTTTAAATAAAAACCATATTTAAATTTATGTTTTAAAGTAAAAATGGTTCACAATCACAGAAACAAAAACACATTTAGACAAGTAAGCGGTGAAAATATGAAAGCTGCTGTAATTACGGTTAATTTTAATCGGTTTTGTAATTTATACTCGGAATTTTAAATTGACCTGCTGAATTAAACACAATTAGCCAATGTGGTGTTCTTTTTCTCGTAAAATTTGTGTTAATTTCGCGTGGACCACTGTTCCTCATGTCATGTCCCACTGTGCCCCAGTATAGGGGCACAGTGGGACAGTCTACGCGACCAACTTTAATCTTTTATAGCAAAAAAACTAGTAGCTCTAAAACGATGACAAAATGTATACTGATCCTGAAGGCTCGTTTATTACTGTGTTATTCTTTTAATATGCTACGTGTTAAATATTTCCCCCCCCAAAAAAATGGATTATAAAGTGTGTACCCACTGTGCCCCGGTCTCCCCCTACACATTGTATTCCCTGCAATATACACATAAGTTTCACTTGCAGCTTTTACCGGATATGTCTTCCGTGACGGTAACAAGGAAGCGGCCTTCGCCTGCAACTATACCTGGCAGATGATAGGAACTTGCGCGTGGCACTCATCGAGTACCTTCATGTGCATCCGAGTTCAGATTATTGTCATGATGTTCATTTTGTCCACCGGAATGATTGCGTATTCCATCCTCGAAATCAAACTACACAGGGATACGATCGAAGCGACAGAAATCCAACCGATAAACCAAACCGGAACGCGACTGAAATAACTGATTGCGTATTTGTTATTCGAGAGTTGTACTAATCCAGAATCTTGTTCTTATAAATTATTTTATCAATTGCTTACAATTTTAGTATCGGTTTTATTGGGCTGGCAAGTTCTCCTTAATTTGTTTGATATGGCTATTCATTAGTCGCTTTGGGTTTCTGGAACCCTGAAGTAAGAAAACCGAGGCAGGTGCGGCAGAAAAGGGACGTGTGACAGATAGAAGAGAATTTCTCCAAAATTACGGTCTATCTTACATTTACGCAGTAAAAGACGCTATTAGCTGTAAGACGCTACGGGCTGAAAGACGCTGCGGGCTGAAAGACGCTACGGGCGGTGAGACGCTACGGGCTGGAAGACACTACGGACTGAGAAGACGCTACGGGCTGAAAGACGCTACGGGCTGGAAGACGCTTCGGGCTGGAAGACGCTACGGACTGAGAAGACGCTACGGGCTGGAAGACGCTACGGACTAGAAGACGCTGCGGGCTGTGAGACGCTACGGGCTGTAAGACGCTACGGACTAAAAGACACTGCGGGCTGTAAGACGCTGCGGACAGTAAGACGCTACGGACTGTGATGCGCTACGGGCTGTAAGACGCTACGGGCTATAAGACGCTAAGGATTGTGATGCGCTACGGGCTGTAAGACGCTAAGGACTGTGAGACGCCACGGGCTGAAAGACGCTACGGATGAAAGATGCCTCAGACTGTAAGACGCTATACGGGCTGTGAGACGCTACACGACTGTGAGACGCTGCGGGCTGTGAGACGCTAAGGACTGGGAGACGCTACGGGCTGTAAGACGCTACGGGCAGTAAGAGGCTACGGACTATAAGACGCCACGGACAATAAGACGCTGCGGGCTGTAAGACGCTACGGGCTGTAAGTCGCTACGGGCTGTAAGTCGCTACAGACTAAAAGACGCTATACGGACTGTGAGACGCTGTGGGCTGTGAGACGCTACGGACTAGAAGACGCTATACGGACTAGAAGACGCTGCGGGCTGGAAGACGCTATGGACTAGAAGACGCTATACGGACTAGAAGACGCTGCGGGCTGTAAGACGCTACGGACTAGAAGACGCTAAACGGGCTGTAAGACGCTATACGGACTATAAGACGCTACTGACTATAAGACGCTACGGACAATGAGACGCCACGGACTATAAGACGATCCTTAATTTTTAAGCAATTTAAAAAAAAAACAAGTAGTATAAGACGCACCCGAATTTTGGAGGCAATTTTTTGAAGAAAAAAGTGCGTCTTATAGTCCGTAAAATACGGTAGTTGTCTTTGGACCTGTATAAATTCTCGCTATCGAGGCATAGCTAAAAAAAATTCTCGAGTCGTACACATTTTTAAGATTTAATTTTTAATCAAAGTTAAATTTGTGTAATGTTCTCCGATAGTCCCAACGAATTAATCGATTACATAGTAGTGTAGTAATAGCGTAATAATACGACGGTTTTTAGGAACGCGTAATAATTTTAGTCTCCGCCATTTTAAAATCTGGCTTAATGTTTCAAAGCCTTGATTTCTTCCCTGGCTTGATGAATTCTGAATTCTGGCCAGAAAGTCTTTTCTTTCCTGAAAAATATTAGAAATTGGGTAAATAAAATGTAATTAAATCACTCGATTAACTAATATCAAAAACTTGACTTACTTGGCTGCCTTTAGATACTGATCGGCTTGAGAGTAATTTTTAGATTCAAGGTTTATCAATCCCAATTCCAAATTAGCGCAAGCGGGAATATAGACATCTTCCTTGATCTTCTTTTGGCTATTTTTTTAAAATTAAAATGATGCGATAAATGATAAACTGAAAATCTCTATAAAAATTTATATATATTTAATTTAAATATAACAAAATTCTTACTTTTGCAAGACTTCTTTGAAACTTTCTTCCGCCGCGGGAATTTTTCCCATATACCGAAGAACCAATCCTTTGAGAAGGACACCTAAGCAGTAATTGTCCACGTAGCACTTGCCATCTATAATTCACAAATTAATTGAATTCATTAAATATTCGATTAATCGAAATCAAAATACGGGGTTTTGGAAAACCTCGGCCTGCTCACCTGTTTTGGTTTTCACTTCGGCGATAGCGCTTTCAATGTTACTCAATATCGGTTGCAAAAGATCATTTTTACCTCTGAGAAGAGTCATGTAGTTGGAAACGTACATCATTTCCTGTATTAAAAATCATTAAATTTAATTTATGCATAATTTAATATATAATTTCTAGAAAAAATTCTAGAAAAACGTTTTACAGTAGAAACTCGATTATCCGGACTAATTTGGACCATGGGTCATCCGGATAAGCAAAAATCCGGATAATCGAGTTTCTACTGTATAGGGTATGTCTGAGCTGCCAGTCAGTGTTTAGTCAATGGACGTTATGACGATCATAACAAGCCAACAAAATTCGAAATAAATGTACTCAAAAGGCCCCAAAAATGACTTCAAAAATGAACACGAAGGGCCTAAAAAAGTGTACATTTTTGAAGTCGTTTTCGGGGCCCTTTGGGTACATTTTTTTAGATTTTTTTTGGCTATGATCGCAAAAACGTCTACTTTCGAATTTTGCAAGACAAAACTGCAATTTCAAAAGTCGAATTTTCATAGATTTTAATACCCTTAGTGTTTTCAAAAAATGGGCGAAATTTCGACTTTTGACATTGCAGTTTTTTCTTGCAGAGAGGGAAAGTAGACGCTCTATTACGATCATAAAAAGCCAAAAAAAAATCAAAAAATGTACCCGAAGGGCCCCAAAAATGTCTTCAAAAATATAGACTTTTGGACCCTTCGTATACATTTTTGAGAACATTTTTAGGGACCTTCGGGTACATTTTTTTCAATTTTTTTTTGGCTTTTTATAATCAAAATAACGTCTAGTTTCTAATTCTGCAAAATAAAAATATATAAAAAAAAAGTTGGCTCCGCACGTCCGGATAATTGAGGTCCGGATAATCGAGTTTCTACTGAAGTTTTAAAAAATGAGGTAATACGTAAAATCCAGATTTAGTAAAAATTCAATTTTAACAATGATGTCTAAGTCGCTACTGACGTAGGAGAATTCTCCTGATCGATCAGGTTATTTGCTGACTGTATAGTACTGAGTTGAATTGAATTGAAATTTAATACGTACGTAAAGAGGCAACATAAGCCAATTGTTTTGAGCAAAATATCGGTCCGATTTTCGGATGAAGAATTTCTCCAGAGGATTTGATTTTCCACTGAAGCGTCTCTTGAGGCCTGGAACGGTCCTAAAATAGGTGAGAAATTTATATATTAGGTCCAAACACTGAAAACATCCATGTTGATATTTTGATTAATCGGTGTTTCTTACTTTAATAGTTGACCGACTTCCTGGCGTTCTCCGTCGCTGATGTCCGGACACGAGTAAATCAGAATTGCTTTTGAGTAAGTGGTTGTGACTTTACTCCAGTGGTTATCTTTATAAAGAATCTCAGCATAGGGCAGGGACTTTCTAATGTCACCGAGAAGCCTGGAAAAACACATATTTGTTACATCGGACAAAATGGTAAGTGAGATCTCATTTAACTCATTTATTATATTAATTACAGTGGAACCTCGCATAACGAGCTTAATTCGTTAAGCGAAACAATTAACGAAACAATCACACAATTCGCGGATTCCCCTATCCACGTCGCTCGTTAAGCGAGTCATTTTTTTAAATTTATATTGCTCGTTAAGCGAGGTTCCACTGTATATTTTGGAGCAATTTTTCAATGCTTTCCAAAGTTTTTCAATGCTTTCCAAGGTTTTTCAATGCTTTCCAAAGTTTTTTAATGCTTTCCAAGGTTTTTCAATGCTTTCCAAAGTTTTTCGATGCTTTCCAAAGTTTTTCGATGCTTTCCAAAGTTTTTCGATGCTTTCCAAAGTTTT
>JAQGBW010003480.1:0-16194 GCA_034698625.1 Julus scanicus
AAATAATTTAAACCTGACTTCTGGACTAAATATTTCTTAGGGCTCAACTTAGTCTGGGTTGGATCTCTCCATTTGTTTAAATCTTCTGCAGTTTAAACACCTTTAGGCCTCAGTTTATAATTTAAGCCATGATGGATATCCCCACTGTAAGTGTTTTTGAAGGCAATTTGATTATCCCTAGTTTAATGAACACATGCATATCCAGACATATTGTTAATTAATGGTTTCTCGATGACCACTACCAGAAATAGTCGCACAATTTGCAGGTTATTCCCCAGATAAATTCAGCAGCGATCTAAAAAACGATAAAAAGCGATAAACAAATTGTCTAAAAAACGCATTTTTCCGATTTTAAATCTGGCATATGGTTGCTGTGATGCAACCATATGTGTGTATGTGGTATTGGAGACGATTTTTGTTTACGTAAACGGTAAAAACCTTAGTTCCAAGTTCACTGATCTTTGGAAAATGATCAATTATTTTTTTAAAGTTTGATTAGCTTGTATGAAGTGAAGTTCGTGCTGATATGGCTGTCTTTTCAAACTGCCGTTTGATGTGTTTTTTTTGCACATGGCTATTTTTGTAAAAAAAACAAGTTCATTTCTGGGAATTAATTAATGGTGATGATCATGTTCGGTGTGCATTTTGTACTTATCGAATTACTAATTGCAATTCTAAGAATCTGAAAAATAATCTTGTTTTTCATTCATATATCTTTAAATAAGACATCAAAGTTTTCATCACATTAACGTGGCTGTGAATATTTAATAAGTGTTTACTCAAAAATGTATAGTATTTGCTTTTTTTGCAGATATTTTTGTATAGTTTTAAATGTTTTAGGATTATTTGTGTGTTACCCTGTACAACATAATTTCCATTGAAAAGTTCAATAGGATGTAAAAAGTTCACATACCAGCCTACTTTTTTTTTTTTTTTTTTTTGATGATATTTTGTTAATGTGAATTATCCTCTTCTGCAAAGGGTTAAATTTTACGGTTGAACCGTTTCTCGTCCCCCCAATCAGTTTTTTCCCTCACTATATCCATTAACTCGTTCGTTCCCCTTTAATGACTCGTTTTTGTCCATAAGGGGCCATTCAAAAGTACGTCCCCGAAATTTCTTCCAAAACTGTAACATTATTTCCGAGATTGTACTTGAATTTTTTAATTTAAGTACAATTGGGACTGGGGACAAATGTCTTCTGGTAAGCCTTTCGCTGAACTTTCATATTCAATTAAACAGAAAAACTCAAGTTGTTGCGTATTTTTAATGAATTTGTATGATATATGCGAAATGTTTCATGTGAACAATTTCCATCTTTTAAAAGCAAAATTTGAAAAGAAAGTTTAAACTACATTAAATATGATACTTTTATAGTCACGTTGTGCATATATCAACAGGTTATAAAATCAGATTAAATCTGGAGAAAAGTACTTTATTTTGATTATTCATTCACTTTGTTGTTGATATTGTGAAATTTAAGATATCAACAGGTTCTAAAGACATGAAGTGAACAGGGCGTCTTTTTTAATGGTCCCTTGTCGAGTTTAACGCCGGCGACAGCAATGTGGCCTGTGTGTGCAAACCGCTCATTCAATGACATTTCACTCGTTGCCGGTGCCGGAACCGTTCCCGGCTGAACCGGTGTTTGAAACGGTTTTATTGGTAGATGTCCCCCAGCAGACTTCCAGTACTGATGATCCCATTCCCAAATGTTGAAATGTACTTAAATTTTTAAAACCTAATGAAATTCCCGTTAATCAGAAAAACTAGACAAATGTCGTGGAATTGGTAACGTGACGTCTTTTTTTTCAAATGTGCCTTGCCCACCGGGTCACCAACCGTGACCGACGACGGCAATGTAGCCTGTGTGTGCAAACGTCCTTTCAATTACATTTCAATCGGTGCCGGGGCCGGATCCGTGCCCGGCTGAACCGGCGTGTGAAACGGCCGTATTGGTAGGGAAAACACGCCTTTCTGATCGCCATGATGTCCTGCGTCGAGCGCCCCCTGGCGCCACCTCCGTCGTCTCTGGCTCATTCATAGTTGGGATTTGGCAGTGCGAGGAGCTGCTCGCAATTCGTTAGTGTTTTTCATTTCCTCTCCTGTTTTCTCTTCATGTCAACCTCCGCCCAAATCGGCCTCTCGAAGGCTTACTGCCGGAACACCATCGGAAACTGTTGTTTGGTAACGGTAACATAATAACGTTTTTGTTTCACTGTTTTCATCATTTCGAACGTTGAGTGAACTTTTTTTGTTGGGAAACGCAAGTGCCTTTGGATCTGGATTCTTTATTTTGTGTGTGCGTGTTTGTTGTATGGTGGAAATTTTGGAGTTTTTATAAAACGTGAAATTCAAGAAAATAAGATTCTCGCAATGCCATCCTTGTCGATGTTTGGTAGTATATATCGATTTTCTTCCACGTAAACTTAGAGAAGGGAAAAATCGTGTTTTTATCCCCCCTACTCCCCCCTTTCAACCGCTGCGAGTGAAGAATTTGTGCCACGTCAAATGCTCATCTAGATAGACTGTTTTGCTCATTGAACTCTTCTCCTTCTCCTACTTACGTTAACAAAATCTATATAACAGGATTACAGACGTCTGGATTTATTGAGATTAATCATCTTTTTTACGTACGGGACGAATTATAATCGACCCTGGAATAATATTCGGGACCAATTAACACGGTTTTATATTACGCTGAAAACCACGAGTGCTTTAAGTGAACCTACAGAGACGAATTTGAAGGTTTTTAAGTAATCGCGTTTTTTTTTTTTTTTTTCGTCTACAATTTTGACAACTTTTTAATTTTTCTGTTAGGCTTAATAAAATTTCAATTTTTTACAAATTTGAAATTGTCGCGTTCCATTTCGATTGCTGCGCCACCTCGCGACGTTCCACGAATGTGAATCTTAAAGTGCTGCAATTTTTCAGTTTTTTGTTTTCTTTCTTCAAATTTTTCTGTTGAAATAATATCATGCTAACCACGATGATCGCTGCCGGATTTTACGAAACCTCGCAACTGCCCCCAGATGTGTATCAGAGTAACGGAGGCGAATATTACACGGAGTATTGCTATGGTATCCAGGATATGAGTGGTATGGGGCCAGCACACCCTTGCACTATGCATGGTGAGTGGAAAGTTTTTCTGAAACTTTTTTTATTACTCGAGGGTTGGATGAAGATTGGTATAAAAACTGTTGCAGACTATGCATCACCGTCTCCATCTGCAATTATGCCATTTAATAGAGCGTTTAACTGGTCGGGATGTAGATTTAAAATCATTGCATTTGAAGACTTCAACACTAATTAAAAATGCATTTTATCGTGCCTATATACTTTGAAGTGTGTTTGTACTGCAGAAGATCAATTTTCACCCAAACGTAACATGAAAATAAAATTGTGTTTACTTTACATATACAGTAGAACCTGTCTAAAAGTATATTCTCTTGGGACCGTTGAAAATATGCTTTTAGCCAAGTTCATTTAAACTCGGGTCCCAAGTCGGGACCGGTACATATGGTTTGTATGGTCTTACTCATACATGTGTCACGTGGCAAGTTGTATGTCGTTAAATGGTTTAATATATAAGAAATCATACATTTATATTGACACCTTGTATGATCAAAGGTGGTTCATATCCGTAATTGTAAATGTATGGACAGCTCTGGCTGGACATAACTGGCCCATATCATAAATTGTGTCATGGATCTATGTAGCATGTGCGTTATCTGTTCTGATCATGTTTGAACCCCTTTGTTTATATGGTATACCTGAATATACAGACTGTATGACGTTCATGTCTGATTTCTGTAAGTTTCTGGTGTATACAGGCTGTATGCATGCTTTGTCAAATTTCGTTTAGATATGGGTTGACTGCGAGGATTCCTCCGCTCATTTCGAAATCCCCAATCACTAATTTCATCCAGAATTTTGACTTGATGCTGCGATGAATTTTTCAACGGAGGGTCAAAGTGATAAAACCCCCTTCTCGTTAGGTTACACGATCAGTACGTTCAACCTTTAACCTTAAAAGAGCGTTGGCTCTGCTGGACTATTATTTAAAGTTCAACAACACCAGTTTTCGTTTATTAAATAACCGCAAAAAAACACGGAGTTAACTTGAGGCGAAGGTGAAAACTTTAGTCCTCGGGTGCACACATTATATAGGGCCCTATTTTGCTCCATACATATCCATGTATGGAATACAAGGGCTCATACTGTAGTTTGATGTACAGAAATAGTGTAGGCTACTACATGTACTTGGATAGTCATTTATGGACATATATGGGTATACGCTTTAGATGTCCAATTTTGGATATGACTATATATGACATGTCCTTATATTATATACCCATAATACCAGACGTTCTACTGAGTGATATGCAGATGGTTTTTCCACCCGGATCACCCAGGCAATTTCAGTTCTGCAAAATGTCTCTCGGGTACGAGTGCTATATGGTTAGATCAACTCGTGCATATATATATCTATAAATATATATATATATGTATATCTAATTTGGAATAGTGTCAAAAAACGTCAAACAATCTATATGAAACAGTGGCCAGATTTGACGTGACATGGCATCGAGGTAGTCAACACATTTTCTGCTAGAAATTAGAGGCCATTCAAAAAAGACGTCCTTAAAAGGGGTAAGGGGCCATTCAAAAATTGTCTCACCTAGGGGGTGGGTGGGTTTTTGACAATTGTGACAAAGGGGTGGTTCGGTAATGTGACATCACACAATCACAAGTTATTTCAAACGGTAAAAATATGCGCTAATTTTTTTTTTTATTTTTAACATTTGAAATTTTGAATAGCAATTGGGAAAAAAGATTTGGGTCAGGTATATAGTGACTTAAAACTTTCTTCCCGATTGCTAATCATCAATCATCATAGCAATCTATTATTTAATATAATGTTATTAATATCAACATTGGTTTCATTAATTTAAAATTAAGTTTTTAATAGTTTTAAGTATTTTAACAAATAAAATTATAAAAGAATATAGAATTATTAAAAAATAATTGGGGGGGGGGGAGTAATCGACGGGTTGTGACATCATTATGGATGGGGTGTAGTAAAGTTTGTGACGAAGGGGTGGGGAAGTGTTTAAAAAGAGGCAAAAAAGTGTGACATAATTTATGGATCACCCCTAACTCTAGTTTTACGAGGAGGGATCCATTTTTTCACGTCTTATTTATGGGTTGATTTTTTATCGTCTTAGCGTTCCGGATGAAAAAAATTATATATGGACGTCTTCGAAATTCCTTCAAAAATTGACCTCCCCCCTACCCCCTGCCCACATGATGTCAATTTAGCCCAGACCCCTCCCACCCCCTCATAGACGTCCTTAATTTTTTTGAAACGTAGGGTGCCCAGAAAATGTGTTGGAACATACAAAGGCCCATCTTATAAATTTCCAAGCATTACTCGCTACCAATTCCACGACATTTTTTCTAATTTTTTTCAAATCGAATGGAAATTCCAGCATACAATTGGTGTTTAACACAAAGTTAGGCATAATTCCCGACTTTTCCGAGGTTTTAAAAATGTAAGTGCATTTTGAAATGAGGATACATTTCTTCTGGTGTCCATTCACCCTTTCACTGCTCTTTAAAACTTAATTAAATAGAAAATTAAAAAAATAAAAAACACCATCATTAGTGGACGTCCATAATGGCTATATCCCCCCTCCATCCTCCCTGTCCACATGCCAGAAGATCCCCCTACCCCCTCTTGAGGACGTCCTTTTTGAATACACAATTGACTTAAGAACATGTGTCACCAATGTGAAATAAATGTACAATTTGTAGAATTTGGCAAAGTGTTGCAGTTTGATTTTTGGCAAGGATTTGGTAAATTTCTTAGAAACTGGAAGTCACAATGGATTTGATTTGAAATCCTGTAATAATACACGTGTATAACGAGGCTTATAATCTTCGATGGCTCCTGTATCCTGTTCGATATCAACGCCATTCACTTCGATAACAACCCAAGCAGGAAAACATCTGCGTGGGAAGTTTCAACGCGACATTGATTAAATTTTATGAAATTTACCGCGAACCAAAACTATCATTCACTCTGGATTTACGCTTTTCGCACCCAACGACCCCTAGCGGGAACACCTGCGACAAGGAGATCCCCAATATATATGGTACACATTTCTATGCCGGTGTTTTAGAATGTTTAAAACTTGTACGAGTCCAATCCTAAAAGAAGGACTGTGACTGCCCGAGTGGAAAAATTGTATACATGGCCTGTAGGGTGTCTAGAAAATGAGTTGTAACATTCAAAGACCCATCTATAAATTAAAAAATTGAAAACCTGAAAAATTCCATAATTAGTGGACGTCCATTTGGCTTTCCCCCTTCCTCCCCCCCCCCTCCCTCTCGCCTGTCCACATGCCAGCAGACAACCACTCTATACCACCCTCTTATGGGGATTACAACCCTATACCTTTCAATGGGTAAATTTGCAAAGACACTCACAGTCAAACAAAAAAAGATTAAATCAAAATTGTTTAAAATAACTTAATAAATCAGCAAGGGGCTTCGCTCGTCATTTTTCATTTTAAAATAGTACATTATTTTAAATTAAATTATTTGAATTTTTGCAATCACAACTTGTCTATCTCATGCTGCCACTTGCTGGCAGCGTGCGCAAAATAACGGACATTATTCAAACTTGTATATTAATTTATAAAAAAATCAACCATTTTAAAGTGAAAAACGACGAGCAGACCACCTTGCTGATCCATCAAGCCACCCCAAACAATTCTCACCCCCACTTAAACCTCCCTCATTCAACTGTGAGTATCTTTGCAAACTTGACCCATTGAAAAAGATAGGGTTGGACATCCTTTTTGAATGGCCCCTGTATTTCAAGGGCCATTCATGTATATGGGAAATAATATGGCATATATGGCCCTATATCATTTTTCCACCCTAGTCCCTATGTATACTTTACTACCAGTGTGTATTGAATCAAAAAATGAATCAACACCATATTATGAAATAAATTCGGAGCTCTAACAAGTGTTCACGTTATTTTGTCTCCCCTCTATAGTTTTCTATCCGATTTGGATGTCAAGTGCTCAAAATGTGAGTCTCTTGTCCACCGTTTGCCCCTATTGGTTTCTCTTCTATTTTTAGGTCCATTCGATGGCCTTTTCGTTGAGAAACGCGAAAAAAAGGTGCCACTAATTGCACCCATAAATGGCACTGGTAATTTGCCATTGAAACTCGCGTGTTTTCGCCTTTTTTTTTCTATCTATGAATGGGACTTCAATTAGGAAGTTATTCATAAAATGTTTCTCAAATTAGTTTTTATCGATGGCGTTTAGATAGCCTCTCACTGTTGCACTTCACTCGACATCGTCATTCTATACAAAAAACACTATTTTTTTTATATACATAAAAAACCTGAGGTTAAAAACAAAATTATTAAATCCACTTTTCCCAAGTTTGCGGGCAATCACGCAAGGCTTAACGTGCATTGCCTGTTTGCCTAATTTCATAGGAGAATATTGAATACTAAAACTAAATTAAGTACAAGTTCGCGCATTGAGTAAGAGGGTCGTTCCTTAGGCTATTTTCCTCTCTATCAAATTACGGAAGTTCAATACCCGATTTATACGAAAACACCGATTCCCATGACGCAATACGAGTTGCATCATAAAACGTAGTTGTAAGCGTCTTAAATTTCAAATACAATGGTTAAGGATGTCTACGAAATATCAAAATATGAAGAAGGTTGAATTAAGGGCTCCTCTAAAATCAAATTTATCCAATTATGGGCTAAATATATACCTTATAGTTAGCCATCGATGAGCCATATTGGAAATACGATATATGGGTCACATAAAACTGCAATGGCCTACATATAGTCAAGTCGTATAGTAAATATAGTCATTCATTAATTAAGGTACTATATACTTCAATGCTATGTTTGTGTATGCCTTTGTATGGCCATACGTACAATGTAAACTGTGAGTCATAAAAATGTAGAACCCGATAAAAAAAAATCACAACTTCGTGAAAAATGCTTCGATTTTAATGAAATTTGGCACTTACATAGAACAAAGAGTAGGAACAAATAACGTCTCCCGGATATGCGATAATTCTCGGATTTTTTCATTTTTCAAAACGCCTTGCTCGAGAAGCAGTTGAATTGCTGCAGCGGGAAACTCCACAGTTCATCGAACTGAACCACTGGCCACCAAACATTCCGAACTCGAATCCAGTGGACTACACAATTTGGGAAGTTCTCCATGAAATAGTTTGCAATTCGGGGATTAACAATATCGAAGACTCGAAACTACGAATTAAGAAAACTTGGATTGAACTCTGCCAGCGTATAATCAATCCGTCAATCAAAGAATGGCGTATTAGACTCCGGGCTTGTGTAAAAGCCACCGGAGAACATTTTTAGCACATTTTATAATTAATTTTTGTTCCTACACTATTGTTCTATGCAAGTGCCAAATTTCATTTAAATCGAAGTATTTTTCACGAAGTTGTGATTATTTTTATTGGGTTCTACGTTTGTATGACTCAGTGCCATTCATACATGAACGGATATATTTACATGAGTAGCCACACACATATATGAGACAAATAATCACATTTATGACCATATATGATTTTGATGATTTTTTCACCTTGGTACCATTTTCCAACGTTCATGGACCAAACGTTGTCAGTTAAAAAATACAAATGATGTAGTTATCGCCAGACAACATCATTCGCATTTTAAATTTTTATCAATCGCGTATGAATACGTTGAACCTCGTTATAGTAGAGCTAAGTGCGGATATAAAACAGTTGAAAATAGAGTATATTAAATAAAAAAGCACGTCAACACGCATCATTGTTTCTCCGTTGTATCGAGTTCTGACTTTGACTGTCATTCAGGTTGCCAGCGCTACTTTTCCGATAGATTTTCGGTTCAACGATCTCGGAAGAGTATATATATTTCCATCACCGCTTTTTCAACTAATGAATGGAAGAGACAATATGAATAATTGATAGGGAGGCGGACGACCTTTTCAAGTCCTCCTTCGTTTACTATATATCCCGAGGATTATATTATCTTCGCCCAAACCACAACCACCTGTGACATATCGAAATGTCAACAGATGCATCAATCTAAAACAAAATTCCTCAGACAAATAACATCATCTCGCATATATACATCCTTATAAAAAATGTTCCAAGAATATCGTCCTAAAGCTTCTAACAATTTTACCCCCTAAAGACACTAATTATGAGATGCCCCCAAGAGAATATTACAAAAAATACTTATTATGACATAGATGTATAAGTCTACTCGTGTATGTCTAATATGTCATCATTATCAAGAAATGAGATAGGTATATATACGAGGGGCGGTCAAAATGTGGTGCATATTCGTGTATTATTCGAAAACCAAATGTCGTACAAAGAAACTGAAATAGCCATTTTAAAGAGCAGGAAATGTTATATTTTTCAATGTAGGACTCGAGTTTGTTGACACATTTATTTTAACGTTTGATGAGATTGTTTGTACCCCTCTCGTAAAATGCGTTATGTTGGCTATGCAAATATTGCCACGAATTGACGGAGTTTCGCGTCCTTTCTTAAAGTTTAAACACCACCTCTGTACCGTACTTTGTGAAACACATTTGTCACCACAAACTCCTAACATTTCACTATAAATTTCACTCGGTTTCATGCCTTTTAGCACTGAAATCGAATAACAATTCGTTGGTCCTCTCCTGTGAACGCTTTCAAGTGAGACGCCATTTTGTTTTTGATAGTTTGTTCGAAATTCTGTATGAATTGTGGCGCCATGAAGTGACCTAAAATCAAAATTTCCTTCTCTTTAAAATGGCTATTTCAGTTTTTTTGTACGACATTTGGATTTTGAATATTAAACGAATATGCAAGACTTTTTGATCGCGCCCCTCGTATAATGTGTCATCTTGGTTATCGACAATAACTCAGATAGGTTTCACTTTGCCGACAACTGACTTCGCCAACACATTTTTCCATATTATTTTTCCATTTTTCCATAATTAAGTAGCGTTTACAGGAGCGAATGGTTTCCTAATAACTTGTTTATCGTTCGTCGTTACGAAAAGTGTTTTCCCTATAAACTATATATACTATCGTTCGTAGTTTGTTTTAAGTTTTCCTTATAGATTGATTAATTGTGGTCGTGATGTAACGGTTATTTCTATATCTCTACTATTGGTTCGTCGTATCCAGTTTTTTTTTCATGGAACCTGATTGATTTATCGTATGGTTGAGGGTTTTTTCCCTTAGAACTCTGGTTTTATTCGTCGTTTAGCGCATACTTTTTTTCATATAATTTGACTACACTTCAGAGAATTACATTTCTTTTTCCTGTAATTCGAGTATCGTTCGTCGTTTGTCGTTATTTTTTTCCTATCACAGCCTAAAAGCAATTTAAAAATATTTGTTTTATTTTCTTCCTGACATATGTGTCCCTTAAGTGTGTAAGTGTACAGTCGAACCCGCTTAATTGCATAGCGACTCGGCAAGCCTGAAATGTGCTATTAACCGGTTTATGCAATTATCCAGATTTTGCTTAAATACAGTAATCCTGGCTCAATTTTTTGCTAAAATCCTTCAAATGGCTAGATGACATTTATTGCCACCAAACATAACTTGAAGCAAGGCCGTATATATGGGGGAAGGAGGGGGAGGAGCAATCTTGAGGATAGATCCCCGCTCCCCAAGTCCCCAAAAATTTTGCATTAAAAGTGCGAGTTTTCTTAGTTAAAACTGTGACTTTTCTAAGATGCACTACTTTATGTAACACTTAATTGGGTGGGTCATCTCAATGTGCAAGTATCCGGTCATAATTCCATACAAAATTGGAAATGGGGCTTACAAAATATGTGAATTGATCCGGTTTTGTGCAATTTTCCGGTTCCACATTATGTACAAAACATAGGGCAAAAGTTCAGGTCATAGAGAATATGTGCAATTATCCAGTCTGTGCAATTAAGCGGGTTCTACTGTATAATTTTTCCATGAGGTTATCGGATTTTGTATCATCTTCCTGCATGAGTGATCCAACATTAGCTTTACAAAACTCTACAACAACAAATTGGTTATCATTTATTTACCATTTCTTCTATTGAATATGTATATAATAATGAACATGTAATGTTCATTATTATTATCATATCCTTGAACACATACATTGGACAGCCAATGTCACAAATGGATGACGAGGCTTACAGGTTGTTTAATCGATACACAACTACCGAAATGATGAAACAATCGTTGAAACATCCAATGGGATTGTAGGTAGAGAGGACCATAGGGGGCGCTCCGCGTGGGTTGTAGAAGACCAGAGAGACACAACGACCATATGGTATTTCCTAGTTTTCAATTATGCAGTGATTTCTGGCCAGATTAGGCGGAATTTCCAATAATTTCAAGTGTCATCGTCGAATATGTAGAAAAGATAAACCATGCATATAGACATATGGAAATAATTCAAAATTTAAACAAAATTCTACATGCAGACTTTAAAAATATGGAAATAATTCAAAATTAAATCAAAATTCTACATAAATCTTGTATATAACAAGGTATACATACGGTTGAATTTTAAAAAATTCAAAATGAAACTAGGGGGAACTGCTGCTACTCGATGAACACCAGTAATAAGTTTCAAAATAGAAATTGGTAATGATGGAGTCATTATTAATCCCATCAGGTAATCCATTATGTCGCGGCAACTTAAAAAAACGTTTCAACCGAGGAATTTACGATCTGTTGTAAAAATTGCTTCGCAAAAAAAAAAAAAAAAAAAATTCATCCCCGCAGCCATGTTTTTCACTTGCATATACATTTAAAAATTTCGCGCATAAGCACCTCTGTGACCTTTGTTCACGCCTACGTTCTAATCCTTAGGCTGCTATTCTTAGGATGTCCTAAAGTTTCAAACCTCGTTAAGAAGGAGAAGACGAGCAGGACATGAGAGAAACAAAATATTTTGTTATTTGATTCGGACAATAAGAATGGATAACGTAGTCTAAACGTCTACACTGTGAGTCATAAAAACGTAGAACCCAATAAAAAAAATCTCAACTTGGTGAAAAATGCTTCGATTTAAATGAAATTTGGCACTTAAGTCGAACAAAAGTGTAGGAGCAAAAAACGTGTTCCGGACATGCAACAAATCTCGGATTTTTTCTATTTTTCAACAATACTACGGTGCTCGAGAAACAGTTGAACTGCTGCAAAGGGGAAAAACCACAGTTCATCGAATTCAACCACTGGCCACCAAACAGTCCAGACTTGAATCCGGTTAACTACACAATTTTGGGAGTTCTCCAGGAAAAATTTTACAGATCGAAGATTAATAATATCGAAGAGTTGAAACTATGAATTAAGAAAACTTGGATTGAACTCGACCATTCCTCAATCAAAGAATGGCGCGTTAGTTTCCGGGCTTGTGTAAAGGACACCGGAGGACATTTTGAGCCCATTTTAAAATTGATTTTTGTTCCTACACTATTTTTCTATGTAAGTGCCAAATTTCATTGAAATCGAAGCATTTGTTCACGAAGTTGTGATTTTTTTTAATGGGTTCTACTTTTTTATGACTCACAGTGTAGATCTGTATTATTTCGAGTGTACATTCTACGTGTATATGCGGCTATATTCAATTTAATATCCTTTTCCAATTTTAGAGGAAAAAAAGATGATGAAAGGAAAATTCAGTTATTTTCGTTTTGAAATGTGGAAAAAAAGACAGGATTTCTCGATATGATGATTTACGTTTGGGACGGTCCCTACAGGAAACAAACCCACTTAAAGCAGTGGTAAATACGGAGGGGGGACCCTCAATATCGTAATCAATATTTTTTGAGTATTCGAGATTATTCTGTTTACGTTGAGAAATCAATGGTAAAAGTGTGATTATGTCGGCATCGGACTACAGACAGGAAGCCTAAACACTTTTCGGAAGCTATTTCCTGTCGCGTGTATTGCAATTATCCTAATTGATCGTAAACAAATTTAGTGAGTTCAAATAGCAGCATTGCACCAAGGGCCCAATAACAACATAATTCGCTGTTGGCCAAGGGGAGCTCAATGAACTTAAGGGGAGCGTCATGTCAGGCATGTGTGGGGAAAAAATCGGTAAACAACGCCGATGGGAAGTGTTCGGAAACTTATAAAACACGAAATCACGTGCATAGTCCTAACGTGTCCTTTGAGGATGGCTTATAACGGTTAGGAATTTAAGAAAATTGGTCATGTTCTGCAAAGACCCCTCGTTCAAAGGTCCATTTTGGAATATACTGCATAAAAATATCCCGGATGGCAAAAGTATTTGTATACGGTATCCTGAAAAATGCTCAAATTGGTCATTCAAAGAGGACGCCCCCGAAATTCCTTCAAAAAATTCCTACCCTCTTTTCACATGGTGTCCATTTTTAGTCCGGATTCCCCCTTCACCCCCCCCCCCTCGGTCCAGTTTAGCCCAAACCAACTCCCCCCCTCCTTCCCCGTCCAGTTTAGCCCCAGACCCCACCGTCCTCCCCCCTCATGAACGACCTTAATATTTTTTTAAAGTAGGGTGTCCACAAAATTTGTTGGAACATACAAAGGCCCATCCTATAATTTTCCAACCAATTCCAAACTAATTCTCCACCAATTCCATGACATTTTCCCAGATTTTTTTGATTATCGAAAATTTCCTGACCTCGAAGGGAAATTCCAGTATAAAATTGGTGTTTAACACAAAGTTAGGCAAAGTTTAGGAATGAGGACACATTTCTTCCGGTGTCAATTTCCCCTTTCACTGACTTTTAAAACATACATAATTAAACAGAAAATCCAAAAAATTGAAAAATGCCATCATTAGTGGACGTCCATAATAGCTTTCACCCTTCCCTATCCACATGATGTCCACATTATAGCAGACCTCCTCCCCCACCCCCTTCTTAAAGACATCCTTTATGAATGGCCCCAAAGGACATATAGACAAATATAACGATACGTGATACAGTACATTAGAATGTCTGCCTATATATCGCCACTAGTGTCAATTTTTAAAATTTTATTTTGAGACATACTGTATAGAAAGAATATCGTATATTGCCATATATCTGGGACATAATAGAGCCCTAGATATTTTTCTCCGCACTGGTATACGTTACATTGTAAATACCCACAATTAAGCCAATTTAAATAAACATTTTGAAAGCTTAACAAGAGTTCATGTACCTCAAAAATAATCATTTTCTCTTAATTAAGCTACGGAATCCCAGACGTGCCATACATCACGCACGCGGTCGCTGCTCTACAGGGTGTCCCAATTTAGCGCGCAAATTTCACTTGTTTCGAGCAGATTTATGAAATATGCTGATTTCCATCCCGCTGTGCTGCGGACTTCTCGGAATCGGATGGACACCGGTGTCCAGTAGAGTGAAATATGCGTCGAATGACCACCGGTCATCCGGATTGACGCCCCTTTTTCTGGGATTTAAATCATTGTACATCAGCTGAGCTTTTTTTATTTGCCCTTAACCAGTGTCCCTCTGATGCTTCTTTATTGACCCCCCGTTGCACCGTCTAGTTTTATCTGTCTTTGCGAGTCCACTTTAAAGGACAGTTTGTAATCCTAACCACGTAAAATTTCTATAATAGTTCTTCGAAATGTTAACCATTTTTGTTTTGTGGCGAGGTACATGTAGTACGTAAACGCGATGTGGTGGCCAGAGGGCATTGCTGCAGAATAGAGGAGGTCTACATTACAAAACGACGCATGTGCCATGCACGAGCGCCTCTAGTGACCACATTTGCTGGGGGGACAGCCCAGCGTGGTTTCCATTGATTTTGCTCTTTTAGGAACGGATTTTTGTGATATTTGGGAAAGTTTTTGAAATTTAAGAGTGGAAATTCCACTCTGAGAATGTGTAGGCCACGTGCAAACCATTTTATTTAAACAAAACGATGTTTTATTTGAATGTCACCAAGTGTTTCACTTGCATACATACAATAAATTTCTTTCTTATATTGGAGATTTTAGGGATCGTGTGGTATGAAATCTTGGAATTGACGTTCCTAAAGTTGTTTTTAAAACATAGAACATAACAATTCCACTTCACACGTTTTTGGCCTGTCCCTCCAGGAAATTTCATTAAACTACCACAGAGGGCGCTAAGCGTATTGTAGACCTCCTCTATTGGGCATCTCTTCGGCCTTCCTCCGAACGTCTGCTACACACCTGGGGACCTTTGGAAGCGGTTTAGACCCACATTGCCCTCAACCCACTTCCCCAAATTCCCTTATGCAAAGGGGCCATTCAAAAAGGACGTCCCCGAAATTCCCTTAAACATTGATATTTTCCCCCTACCACCTGTCTACCCTGCGCACATTTTAGATCTCCCCCTCCCCCTTACCCCCTTTGAGGGTACCTTGGAGGCACATTGGTTGAAAAGCACATTCTATATTTCCCCAACCTGTTGCTTTTGTGTTTTGTGATTCATGTCGCTGTTCACCCGATGACATTTTGATGCAGTTGTTTGTAACATCTGGTAATGCCCAAGGTCGTGGAAGTGTGACATCATGGATTGAAGGTCAAGGGAGCTTCTGAAGAAAGTGTGGCGAAGGGGGAAGTCCATTTTTTCCAGAAAAGCGAACCGTTTTTTGGATATTTGCCTAGACACGCTAGAAGGAGGAGGAGGATCATCCTAATTTTCTCCCAAATGAACTTTGAATTGGCAATGTTTGCGTAACGTTGTCTGAATCATCGTTCTCTTTTGGAAAATGATGCGAACGAATGGAGTCAGGAAACGCGTTTCGTGACGTCACCATTGCCAACATGGCGTGGGCATCACCTCAGGGTCATTGTCAGCCCAACGCCTGTTTTTGGCTTCATTGAGGACCACTCGCCCTATCGCGATACAGATAAGAAATTAAAACGTCATTTAATGCAAATATCACGAAAATGACCCGTTTTGGGAATGATGGGCGACCTCACCGATGACGTCACGGGGGTCGTTCGTGTGGTTCGCTCCAGTGTTTATTAACCTTTTTCAACTCGTGGCACACCGATTGTAAAACACTGGATTAGGAGGTAACAACTAAAGGTGGCTGTACACCAGGCTACTTTAGCTGCGCAGTTTTTGTGCTGCGGCTGCCAAAGTTGCAGGTGTTGTT
>JAQGBW010003481.1:0-16192 GCA_034698625.1 Julus scanicus
TCTTAAATTAAGATGCTGGTTACCACTTTAATACATTTAAAACGTCTAAATTTAAGACTCTGATTTTACAGTGTATTTATACTGTAAAGCATCCAAATAGCACTCAAAAAGTAAAATACATATATAGATTCTGGGATTTCCATACCACTATGGAATTTCTAGGATTCTGAGTTGCGTTGAATACCATGCAGACGTTTGGAATCATTTTTTTTGCCATTTGCTAGAATGGTTGCAATATTTTCAAGTATTATTACGAGAAAAAATATATAAAGGCGCCAATTTACTGCAGTAATGCCTGAAAACGTGTATATGGCCATCACGTGTCATCAAAAAGTGCATATGAGAAAGACATTCATAAGCAAATAGCATAACAATCGAACAGTTGTAATCTAGTCTTGCACTGTACACGTGACAAATATACATAAATGGCAACTTCGTAATATCCCGAGTTTACTGCCTTCCTTTTTTTCCCCCTATTATGATAATAAGGGCATGAAATTCGCAGAATTGATGATGCGTGCGATATCGGCGAAAAATCATATCAATTCCCTCCCCCATTTTTTACAGTGCTCAGTCATAATGAACGAATTGGCATATGTATGCAATCCTCATCTAATAAATCGTATATACTATTTGGCATTCATACATATTCAGATCCCTTAATTATCATCTTGGGATGCGTTTGGGCTCATCTGCTATACAGCACGATTCATATTTCAACACCACGAATTAATATAAAAACGACCCTACTAAATCATGATGAATTCCTCATAACTGAGACTATGGCCATGTCATGCAGGATATGGTCAGTGGTATTTATATTCAGCAAACTTTTAAATGGAAAACGTGTATTGAGAGGTTAAATTACCTAATATTTCAATTATCTGAAACGACCCTTCATAAGGTGTTGTTGCAAGGCATAAAAACTCAATGTTCCAGTGTTACAAAAACATGTTCCTGGTATTATTTCTGTAACGTATAAACTTGTAAAACAAGTTTGAGAAGCCCAAGAATGTGTCTTATACAAATGCACCATGATGAATAAAACTTTTTCTGGTTTTAGCGAAGTTAAAAAAAAAATGTGCCAAATACATGACAGCCTTTATGCTCTCCTGAAATCAATGAAATCTTTGTTTTCAAATACTGTATACAAATTCTCCCCCAGTCACATATAATATGTTTGTATCTACAGAGATTAAGACCTGGGTCATCGCATTTGTCGGGAACATGCGAAATCTATCTTACCCTGTATATTTTTATTTGGTCGTCCATAAAATGCCCGTGGTGCAGGGTCGGCAGCTGATTTATAGGGTAATAGCAGGAACGTTTGAACGCAGGAAGGCTTTTAAATCGTATTCGACGAAAGATGTCTGTCTTTAGGGCATCTTCTCCCCGCAAATGTCTTAAGTGCCCAATGAAAGCAACTCCTAAAACCGTTCCGTCTTTGGTCCGAAAGTAGTTTTAAGGGTTGGTCGAAGGACGTCGCTGCCCAACAATAATAAAAACATCAGACTGCCTGCCCTAAACTTTAGCAGATCCTAAGACCGATAACGGAATTTTAGCTCGTAAAGTTTTCTCGGACACGGGCTACCTCACTTGGGCGCCATGTTTGACCACCGTGTCCACTCCCAAGCATGCCCTTGCTACTGCGTTGCACAGCCTGCAGGGGGGAATCGCTGATTTGGAGCCTCCCCGATTTACGGGCTCTTGTTTTATAACACCATATAGCAAAAAATGCGAAATCAAAATGTTATCATCGATAACGTATACACATGTAAGGATCGATATAAAACGATAAAAACATCGTACCAATTAAACAATCAACAAACCGGACGTTGAGTGGACACTCGAGTGGACATGCAGCGCGTGCATGTAAAAAATTGAGGGCATCATGGGCTATAATCTAAAATTCTCACGACATTCATGGCATTGCCTAAAGAAGAAAAAAAAAATTGCCATAAAACGCCTTAAATTATTGCACGGTCGTCCATATAATTACATGAATTACCTAAAGTATGCCCAATGATGCATGCAATTTCAATGAGCACATTTACAATGGTGAATATCAGATAGAACTGGAAAAAAATAAAGTCGAACCCGCGTAATAGCACAGACCAGTTAATTGCACACGTTCTCCATGTCCTGAACTTTTTGCATTGTTTTGTACATGATGTGAAACCGGATAATTGCACAAATCTGGTAAATGCACATATTTCGCAAGCCTCATGAGCAAATTTTGTATGAAACTGTGACCGGATATTTGCACATTGAGATGGAACAATCTAACATGGGCTGACATATCAATATTAAGTGACAAGAAATGTTTCCCTATAAAAAGAAAATCTAGCCATTTGAAAGATTTTAGCAAAAAATTGTGCCAGGATAACTTTATTTAGTAAAACCCGGATTGTGGAAAACCACAACTACCGAGATGCTTACTGATCCAAAGTTATTGTGACTAAATAAAAAGTTCATGAAGGAGTTATGATTTTTAAATAATTGTGAACACCACTCTTTTTTTTACAATTACCTTCATCTTTTACCGACTTAAGTTTGTTGATATTCACGTTTATTTTTAATGTATTATGCAACCTGTATTTCATAGTGATTTATAGATTACTTTTGCTTGAACAAATAAATTGTTTTGTTTGAATAAATAAATAACGTGAACATTGAAGAACTTCTGAACCTTTCAAAAAAGCAAGTTGGTACAAATTATTCACATGCATTATTTCATTGAAGTGGTTTTCCGAAATGTGAACATTGCATTATATAGGGTTTGGGACTCGCTGCATTCTGTTGGGTGCCCTTGTGAATGTACTAGAGCCCCTTGTCCTCAAACTCCCTTGCCTTGCTTCTCCTCGTTAACCTCCATTGATTACCAGGACAACACAGATGCATGTGGAAAGTCAGTGGAAACCTAGGTGAAAAATAGGAGGGTGATGTCATCGCGGGGGTCCTTCATTAGTGACGAGATGAAGAGGGTCCTCCACAAAGGAGAGGAGTTTTAAGTTCGCTCGATATATTATAATGAAATGTTATCAAAGGGCGGAAACGAGTGAAATCGTTAAGGTAAACCCCAAATCGATTTGAGGTTAAAAGTCACCCGCTGAACCGATTGCCTTTTCCATGGAAACCTTCGTGGTGCAACGAGCACGTTAAGGTACAATTATAGGACATATTGGGGGGAATAAAAAAATGACGTCATATACATGGTATACATTACGATTTCAGTCAGAACCTAAAGACGTACAAGCCGATGCAATTAAGGACAACGTATAGGGAAAATTCCAACAGAGAGGTCTTTTAGAAATTTGACCAGAGATGAAGTTAAGTATTCATAAAATACATCAAGGACACCATCACTTTTCACAGTTTATCCAAAATTGTAGAATCTTATAAGAGTTGAAGGACTATATATGCGAATAATTAGCAATAAAACATATTACATATTATATACATATTATGGGGTATAGCAAGTGAACGATACCATATGTGTTTCCATAATCTCAAATATATATGCACAATATATTTTATATATGTGTGTACAAGTACATTTTAAATCCAAAAAATGCCTGGGTAAGGTGTACCCACACCCCTGAGGAGTTTTTGAGGGGTGAGAGGTCAATCTCTGCATACAATGGATGGAGATCATTATTCGACGAGTATGCTAACATATCCATATGTTCCCGTTTTTATTTGGGAGGGGGAGGATAATCCTAAGGGACCCATTTTATATACACTTTTTTGCATTATGATAATAAGCATTTCGTTTGTATAGACCATAAGGCTTATTATATTTGATCAGCCATCCGGTTATGACACCTGCACTCATAGGGGGCGCGTAAGGAGTTTTAGGGGTCAAGGGTGAGGAAGAGAGCAGGGGCGTGATTGGATGATTGGTAGCATCTGCCAAAAAATGGCTCGGCTTACCGAATTTGCGTAACCGATTAACGTCAATTAAGTAAATAATAAAACACGTAGGTCGTATGAGGGGGCCTAACAACCACCATAATTTACGGGGAGGGTTGCACCATCTCTCGTTAGTGTCGTTGGTGATAAAAACCGATTTTATTTAGCGCTTTTATATACCCTGTGAAAACGTCGTCTTATATTCAGTTATAAACTTATTTTGTCTGAATTTTTCTAGAAATCCCATGGGGGTTAATCTGGACATGCAGTCATCTATGTCTTTGAGACAAAACTCGTACAACGAAAGCAAATGATTTTTGGTGAAAATATTTTGCAAATAAGCTTGTATTCAATCGCGTTGATACGAGTAACCATTCCATATGTTTACAAATGAAGATAAGTATATTAATATGTTTCATGATCATTTTAATTAGCCCTGCTGCAGGCTTGTTCTTTTGAACACAGAGGCCAGAAACTGAATGCGAACGTTTAATGATGCAAATATAGAGAAGATATGATTTCATAGCATGATGACATCTTGATTTATAGCGTAACATATGTCGCTCATGGGCCACCCTCTACCCTTATGCAACAACAGCATGGTCAGGCCAAAAATTGAATATGGCCATTGTCCAGAATGCTTCTTTCGTCAAATGAATACATGGAGAGAAAAAAAAAAGTTGCGAGTTAGTTAGGAGCGAATATGTATTTCGCTCGCGCGTATTCATGATTCACGCATGAATGAATAAAAACCGCAAATCCGCTAACATTTGACTGAGTCGAGGGTTTGTAACGGACAATGGACACCGTCTACACTGTACGAAACGAGGGACGGTGCATTCATCCTAACGATGTACGGCATGCATGGACGCACCTTGCTAAGCAACATGTTACTCTAGCACAGTCAGACAAAAATAAACAGGGTGAGGTATAATTCACTACCACTCGAATATCTTCAATATAACAATATTTAGGTAAAATATGATTGCACAACTCAGCATAGGAAACAACATGTGATGACTTTAGAAAACATGTCGCACATGACAATTTCTCGGTTTGTGCGATTTTTACAAAAAATCAGTCGATATGGCAAAAAATCTCATATAGAATGTTAGTAAGGCATCTCAAATACGTGTAATGGGCGCATTTGCACCAGTCAGTTATCGATTACTAATTAAGTTAAAAATGACACTTTGGTTTCGTGTACGTACGCAACCTTGCATGGCACTAATGTATGACAGGAAAGCTCTCTGTTTAAAGCACTTAATACACCTATAAACCTCGCTATATACGGCCGCACTTTATGCAGCCTTTCGCTATAACGGCCTTTTTTATTTATGGCCTTTTTTTAGATTTTCGGCCCATAATATTTCGTTATAACGGCCAAAAAAAATTCTGTAATTAAAGAAATTGCCCAAAAAATGTGATAAATTACCCCAATTTGCACAAACAAGGTCGGATTTGGCTAACAATAAAACAACTTATGGGTTTCACTTCGTTTAAGAAGGAAAAAAAAAGAAATTAACAATGCAGAAAGAATTGATTCGTTATACGCCTTTTTCGCTATACGGCTAACTTTTCCGGAACGTATCTAGGCCGTAAAGCAAGGTATTGGTGTATTGAGATTTTGGAAAGAGTTAATGCCGACATCGTCATTTCGAACATCATGCAAAATCTCCGATAAATTGAACAATTGGTATCTACTTATGCAACAAAACTTGTACATATATAAATCATCTATTCAGATCCTGGTGTAACCATCGTCATTATAGCGATGCTATAGATAAGACAAGTTTTGCTTTTTTTTTAATTTTCAAAATCCCCATGCAGTGACACAAAAAAGATGCTGACGATTTAAAGGATGGTTCAGCTAATTTAAGTTCCAAAGCTTTCCAAAAATCATACAGAATCCGAATGAGAAAAAAATCATCATTTCTACTAGCTCTGTTATACAACTTTCAAAGTTTTAAACTTTCCAAGACATAATAAACTTTGATAAGTGTTTTGAGTTATAACTCAAAACATCTATACATTGAATTCTTTCCACCTCTATTCTTCCAAAAAGGTATACATTAAAACAGTTGAAAAAAGGCACCGACAGCACAACCCCTTGCATGCACTGTATATACATAAGTTAATGTACTCCAATTATTAATTTATCTTATTTTTCATGATTTTTTTTCTACTTTATAAATATTAAAATATGTAGTTTGTAATAATCCGCCAAGTCATGACAGCAGTGCATGCTTAGCGGAGGGCCCCGACCGCGCCGAATTTCGCTTTAAGGTGGTCATCATCGTCAAGAAGCGGTCATCGTTCAAAGGGGTACGGGTACGGCCCCACGTGATTCATGCAACAGACAATCGTGCTTCATGATGATGGGTCCTTAAGTGTCCCTTGAACAACGAAGCGCCAGTCATGCAACGTCGCCCTGTCCGTCCCGTGGCTGTGCGCGGGCGATACACTTGGATATGAAGTGGGCACCAACGGTGGTCCGGCCAAAATTGGAATATTTAGGAATGACCGCCCAAAAAAAAAAAAATGTATAGGTTGGTGATAGCCAAAATGCGTGCGTTTAACTAAAACCTACCGCAGTGGCCCAGCGGTGGAGGGCGCCGATGAGGGTCACCACCCGGTGGGCGAGGAGGTCAGGGGTCGAGGCGAGCGGAAGATGCGTGCACGGATGCTGCGTGCGTGATCCTCAGAGTATTTTGTAATTAAAATACGAACATCCATGCCGCTTAATCAGTTGCATTCCTTCAAAGTGATCCTATGCCCTTCACAAATGGAAGAGTTTGGAGGCATAAAAACACCTGATTTGCTTACATAATGTATATATATCGATTTGGGTTTACTATATTTGCGGAATATACCAATGTATCCATAGAAAAATGATGTCACATAATTAGCCAGAATATCAAGGTTTCGTAGAATTGCTTACAGAGTTTCTTGGATTTGCTTTATAGCTGATGTTCCCAAAATTTCATAATGCTTTTATTGATTTTCCCAAATATACAGTGGGTGTTTTTCTCAAACGTTTTAATCTTCTATAAAGATGTTCAAATGTCTCAACCTATTCCTGATTTACTCTTTTATTTCAATTTAAGAGTCCCTGATGGGAATTAGAAACTCAAAAGTTACAGTGGATTGTAACGCTATTGTTGTCAGTTCCGTCAGGTGAGCCACAAATATATTTTTTTTAAATGCAACTTGCCCTCGTTAGACCAAAACGCATGCACGCGTCAGGTGAGGTCCCTGAATGATAAGCCACCATCGATCAATTAACATCAATTTTCTCGTGGGCCCACCACCAGCGCCACCTCTGCGAACCACACGCAAAAAAAGTATCCAAAAACACGAGTGACGACACGAACTACGACCAAAGATGAGATAAACGGAAGAAAAATGAACCGCGATGAAAACATTGCGGGGGCGCACCTTACATGCATACTCACGACATGCACGGTAGAAGGAGGAGGAGCACCCCCTGGTGGTCAGTGCCGCCGAAATAGCGTTGACCAGGAGGGGAAAACAGTCGCTTTGCATGGGGTCAAGATGGTGGATTCAGATAAAACAACAAAACCAGACTTACCCTGGTATCACGGTGGTGATGACGACAACGATGGTCAAACATGTATATACAGGGGTCTTTACCCAACAAAAAAAATAGAAGCTGACAAGATTCGTCCTCGTACTTTGCGATGCCTACGGTCATATTGTGTCGTTTCCAGTCCATTCATTCATTATATTTTCTAGCTGTTCGTAGATTTTTTCGTTCTGTCATCCTGTTTTTCATGCTTGCTCACGATATAACCACGAATACTATAGAGACACTCTAGAAGAAGAGAGGGATAGAGAAAAAAATGAACACGTTAGCTTGTCAGTAAACATCCACGGCGTCATTTATCGCAATATTTCGACCACCGAAACAATTCGTGAACGCTAGATACGCACGATTCCGTACATGTATCAACGCCACATATCAGAAGTTTTCGTTTTTCAATTCATAATGATCTATTGTAAAACCTACAAATGGTCAATGTAAAAGTTTCGAAAAACCACTGCTCTTAAAATAACACATTTCTTGACAGATTAAGTAAATTCGATTAAATCATTAGATTACCAAAGATTAGCGAAAAAGTTTAAAATCCTCAAGAAACGATGAAAAAAAAAATGCAGTAGAAATTAATAACATAAGGGGGTATTCAAAAAGGCCGTCCCCGAAATTACACCAAAAAATTGACGACTTCCATCCTCACCCCCCCCCCCCCTCCCCCCTCCCTTCCACACATGGTGTCCATTTGAGCCCAGACATCCCCTCATGAACGTTCTTAATTTTTCTGAAAAGTAGGGTGTCCAGAAAATTTTGTTAGAACATACAAAGGTCCATCTTATAAATTCTGCTTAACGGAAATTCCCTGACCTCGAAAGAAAGTTACAGCATAACATTTATATTTAACACAAAGTTAGGCATAATTCCCGACTTTCCCGAGGTTTTTAATATTCAAGTAGAATTGGGACTGGGGACACATTTCATCTGGTGTCCATTTCCTCATTCACTGACCTTAAAAACTCAATCAGAAAATCCAAAAACTGAAAAATATCAACATTAGTGGACGTTCATAATGGCTTTACCCTCCCTCCCTTCTTGAGGACGTCCTTTTTGAATGGCCCCTAACGTGGGTGTTTGGGTCCCAGGTGTATTGCAGGCATAATTGATTTCACGTAAAATGGTGAAACAACTGAAATTAGAAAAATGCCTCAAATTTCTCCAATTCTTTTCATTTCAATATGTTTTTTGTGTTATACAAGCATAGAATGACAGACAGGCGGAATTTTTCAAGAGGACAAAAACCCATCATCTTGTCGTCGTTACGCAAGAATGCCCAAGAGTGTTCATAAGTATAAATGAACGACAGGAAGGAATTACACGAATTATATATTAGGAAGAAGTGTATTATAACGAGATCGAATTTAATAGAGCGTGCCTGTTTTTTGGCCATCAATTTTGGAAGAACATATGTTAATTAACGACGTTGGCCTATAAAAACTTCCCTCGAGGAAGCCATATTTTCACGCGTATACCAAACAAAGCTACATTGAAGAGTTTTATGAGTGACCCTATACATATACTAGGTCCTAATGCTTTATCGTATACAAAAACTAGATAAAGGAAACAATTAAAAACCTTAATTAGCGAATAAAAGGGAAGAATTGTTACTCAACTTCCAAACAACAGGTAACATCGAACAACCATAAAAAATAACAAAAAAAATTAAAAAATACATTAAGTTTTAAGGGTTATTCCGTGTTTTAAGGTTGAACTAAAACATAGGAAATGTTAATCCAACAAAAAGCGTTGTTCTTGAAACCGCAAAAAAATATTAACACGTGAAACAAGCTACTTATAATGCATTGTCTTCATTCTGTTTCGGAAATATGGGCGGGTCGATTAAATTCTGTGAGAATTATTCGAGTAGTTATTTTTTTTAAAGCCAAAAAAAGCATTTAAAATGAAATGCATACACGCCTGTTAACTTTTATATTTTAAATATGATCATACGCATGCAAAATTTAACATGTCATTTATAGTCCTTGAAAGCTACAACAATTCCAATTATTTCTCCAAATTCATACTGATCCTCAAATTTCTATTTTCCACGTAATTCTTAATTGTTAATCCTGCTTTTCTCCCTTTACCCCAATAACCAAATGGGTTTCTTATTTACCCTTATATACCCAATTCTACCAAATTTTACAATTTACTTTTAACTTAATTAACTCATCATCTTTCCATTTTTTGTATGAAATCTCTCCATTTTTCATTATTCTATTCATCCATGGAACTATCAGCACATCTTATCAGTACACTGTACTGTATTATTTTCCCTTATCCAGTTTAAATATTTTTTATTTTTTAAACCAGCTTTTGCTAAAAAAAATTTTTTTTTACACAAAATAGTGAAGAGAGATTACAGCTAACCAGGTGGCGCTGTCGTTTGATTGGCACACTTGCTTTCGTTCCTCAATGCTAGATGGCGCATGCCAAACACCTGCATGCAAGAACTCTTATTAAGTACATAGTCAGCTTGTATAATTTCGCTTGGATCTATAGCTTGTTGGACCGGTATTCTTATTTTTGGGTAATTAAAACACGAAACAAACCGTGAAACTGTCGTGCTGCAAAAGTACAGTCAAAGTTTCCCTTTAATTACGAGGAACATCCTTGGCGGCCACTTTTGCTAAAGGTCGTGCCGACAATAACAAATTAACATATCGAAAACACACTCACGCCGACCAATCGGACGATCCGGGATGAAAATTAAAATCGCGCGATTAATTATGCACACATGCTTCGAATTTAATCAGGAAAATGGCTTGACATTTTTAACACAAAGTTTCGTTTCGCCCTAGCTCCTCCACCCAAAACTGCCACGCTATTTACCAAAGGCATTGTGTATGGCTACCTCGAACCGAACTAATCTAAATAATATGCATAACTCGTATTCATTTCCGCGTCACTTTCACACAGCTTTTGAAGACTCGCGCCATCTTGAAAATTTCCATATAGTACATATACGTATGCTTTGCCGCGATACTTCCATGAACTCTTATTTATAGATTAAAGGTGCGTTTCCACGTGAGAGAAACTCTTTGAGGTGCTCTCTGTAGCAGTTTTAAATGTACTTAGCACGTCACTGATAGCAGCTCGCAAACTATGAACCATGTTCGAATTTTGAGAGCATGCAACTGTCGAGATGCTTGTATGTTAATTTAAGGTTTTTAATGTGTAAAGCTAAGTTTGGGAAATTTAGTGGAATACGAGATTTGACGAGTAACTCGCGATAGTTAATCTCAAGTGGAAACGAGCCTTAAAATCAGAATCGCTCATCATGTACGTGTACGTGTAAACTTGTACGTGTGATAACAAGTGATGTTAACCATGGAGCGTTTATAAACTGGCCCACCATCCTGAAACAACAAGACCCTATTAGCCAAGCAGTGATTCCTGCAGGCATCACATTTGTTCGGCAGCATCTTTTACGTTTATCTATATTTATAATAACGGCTGTTTCAAATTAACCGTTCAATCATGTCACGCTTTAGCATAAGCTGCATAACTAGCGATCTTTGGCGTGAATCTAGAAACAAAAAGTGGCAATTTTGACACCCCCAAAACGGTTAGTTATAGTCAGCGACACTGACCCCGGGGTCAAACAAAAATAAAAGCGTTTTAAAAGTGCATATAGACATGTAGGAATGTTTGAATTGGCCAAGGAAGATATTGACAGAGGCCATTCGTCATTTTAGTCGATGGTCATTTGTCTTAAAAGTTGACAGATATAGCGAGCATATGCACAGATTCCTTGCTCTCCTTGCTAATGACAACTATCGTTTCAGCAACAATGACAATTATACTCTGACCCACTTGACTCTGTTCCTCCAATGGCAACATTATGCATTCACAACAAACTTCCAAATATACATTTCAAGTGTAAAACAGTTTTGGAAATGCATGTCTTTATATAATGCATTTTATGTTCCATCTTGTAGATGTAAATTGCATTACAGATATATTGTTATCATGTAATTTACAAGACAAACAATACCCAGCAGAAAATCTACTGCACTTTATTAAAAAAAACTGCAAGTATTTTATAATTATATGAATGGTAAAAACCTGCAAGTATTTTGCAATTATACAAGGGTAGAAAACCTGCATGTTTTTTACAATAAAACTGCAGTAAATCTGCAGTAATACTGTTGTAAAAGTGAAGTTCTAAATGGTATAAAAACTGCAGTTTTTTGTTGCATTATATACACCATAAAAAGTGCAGTTATTGTACATGTAGATGTGAAGAAGAAGTGCAGTTTTTCGGACTAACTGCAGGTTTATCAGCAATTTTATGTCACATTTTTTTCTGTTCAGTATTTAGAATGGTAAAATAAACATATTTCTTAATGCAGTTAGAAATTGAATTTGAATGGACAAGTACAGGTTTTAATGTTCACAGCTAAGTATGTACACTTTGAACATTTTCCAAAAAAAACATAATACTGTATATGTATACGACCATACATATTGTAGCTAAAGAATTTTTGAAGAAAATCCAGAAACAAATCTCCCAAACAGGGCAGAGTTTTACCTTTGCAAAACTGGAGCATCATCTGTAGCAGAGAACCGAAACTTGCAGAAATTTAAATTCCCATATCTAAGATCTCCAACTACATATATGACTGAGCGAGTACACATTATCACAAAGAATAATCACAATGGATCGAAATATGACTTTTGTGAGGAAAAAAAAAACAGAACTCGCTAGAAAAAAAATGTTTTGTCAAGCTAAGGTCAAAGATTGAACCACGAGTCGGTGGGAGGTAAACCACGTATTTGTGAAGGGAAAAGCCCGCAGGGTGGCAGCGCACCATACATGCAGCAGGGGTTCCCCCTTGCGTCGCACGGGAAAAACATAGCTTGAAAGCCTAAAAACAAGCATTTATTCAACTGTGCATGCAGAATATACGCTGCATGTATAGGTCCTTGGAATCTGAAAACCCCAAAATATGTACTGCAAGTATTACTACCCTATTGTGGGAATCTGTCTATAAGAGCAGAATTTTGTTTTGTAGGGCCCAAACAAATGGCAGTTAAATATTACGGACCACATACACCCTTTCCAGTGTAATTAATTCAATACTTATTCCCCTAACACAAGCCCTCCTTTAACTTTCCATCACAACACAACATATTTATCATCCTAGTTTTTGTGTATAAAACATTGCCTACTATAGGCGTAGACCCTACATTAAAAAGTCAATTAGCTTTGGGGCTTGGTTACTGCCATAATTTACGAATGAATTAGTTTAACTACTGGAAATTCTAACATCACACGGATGAAACATTGTTATATTTAGGAAAAATTCTATGAAATCTGCACACCGATAGATGAGCCTCTGCTTTAAGGCCCATGACATCCATGATTACAGCGACAAGGAAATTTTCAGCGCGCCAGTGTCGCCATCTATCAACAAGCTTCGCTACTTGAAAATAGGTTTTAAAAATGAAAGGGGTACAGTGCACACGTCTATAAAACACATTCATTTGAAATGAAAACGCGTTTTCACCTGCGATGTAAACGTGCAAATACCTGAACAGATGGTTTAAGTCGGTTACTTTGACGTTGGTGAGTGCGCTTAATCCTCTGAACACCTCACCCCCTCGCACCTTGACCCCTCACGCGCCCGTGCACGTGTCGATTAATCTCCGCTATCCATCTAAACAAACGTTTAACAAAACGACGATTTTTATCGGTCAATTATAAGGTTTCTAAATATGACCACGCCCCCTTCCTCACGGGCGTCCATTGTCCGGAGGTGATTACACGCCTGCATATGCTCGTAATTATACACGTTACATCTGTATATAGGCAGGGGGTGCTGCGTGTCTAATAATTAATTCACATCTCGCAAAAAAAAAAGAAACAACGGATATGCGTTAAATAATAAAATATGGGTAACCGAAGCCCGAAGCCCCAATAAGTGCAATAATAATAGTAATAATAATATCGAATCAGGAAAAAAGAGAGTTAATGCAGCTGCATACATGCTGCTAATTCAATAGCAAAATTTAGAACAGGTGAAAACTACTGGGCCGACATCCATCTTTTTCTGGACCACTTTAAGATACTTAAAAAAAAAAAAAAAAAAAAAAAAAAACATCCATAAGTTCGTTATGTTTAATGTGAAATTTTTGTGTTAACCGACATTAACATTAGCTTCAAAAATACTGTACATATTCTCATATCTTCACGATTATCAAAAATGCCTAGTGTCAGGACATCCTGAAAAGTCCTCATAATCATCCGTTATTATTATAAACAACTCCGCATTTTCATTTGTACATAATTAAATAGGCGAGTGAAAAACTACCCATATGTCATAAATGTCCACTTCAATAGGATTTCAGTAGCCCTCTTAAACAAATTATACATAGCATCATCCTAAAAATAAAATACATTTTTAAAAACAACCTGTAAACGCGTGTTGATGAAGGTTCTCAATTTCGTTGGGGAAACAAAATTATTTGATCCTGCAGCCCGGGATCAGCGAGGTCAACCCACTTCCCCTTGTCAATAAAAGGAGAAAAAAACTTTGTGTACGTTGATCTATGGAAGAACAAGTTTTAGTGCGCATTTTTCGCTTTTTCATAAGAAAATCGTTTCAATAAATCAAATTTGTTTTTGTTTGTTTTTCCCCTAACTTATCCTCAACTTATAAATTTTCGGAAATGCATACAAAAACTAATTCGTTCCGCATAAAAACATACAGGTGATCCCATTGGAAACCTATGGCTCCAGTATAGTTAACGACTAACGACGGCCATGAATCTGACTACCGAAACTACACGTGTTTTTATGCGCATCATCGATACAAATTTGGCTTGAAAAATGCCAAAAACACAAGGATAAACGATCGCTCTCGTTCATATTTATATTCTGAGGAAAAATATTTATGGTCTTTTTATGATTTTTCCACGCAATTTTTGGCTTTTCGGAAGGGCAACGCGTTGACCACTGGACCGTGATCCCTGGAGGTGGACCCCCTTCTTTTCACTTTTCGGGATTTTTTTTGAACATCGAGGGAATAGTTGAACACCAAAAATGCCTCCATCAAAAGCCTCTTTATGTGTTACAAACTCAAAATGCCTTCTTTGAACATTATAAATGCCGAAGGCATTTTTTTTTTTTTTTTAGTTTTATTCGTAAACCTAAACGTGTATGCTTTTCGCTCGAACTGATAAACAAGCTTGCATAATATCATTTATTTTACTTCTCATTTTTAGGTTAAGAAAAGCTCGAGAAACTAACTCATTTTCAGCATGGCGCATCAGAGGTTATTTTGAAACCTTCAAATCTTTCAATGGTCTCGCAACAATGAGACCTCTTGAACAATTCTTATTTTAGTGGCATCTGTATTACATTCTGCGCAACAGGGTACAATACTTGTATATATAATTTATAAATTAGTCATAAACCATTAGGCAGAAATTGGAGGCAAAAAAACGTGATCCGTGCACGTAGCTTGGCTACCTCAGTTTTGAGTTGTTTAACTCTTTAATTCGAGATTTCATTTCGAAATTGGAAGAAAACTGTCTCAGACATGTAGCCCGGCTCGCTCAGTCGGCAGAGCACGAGACTCTTGATCTCGGGGTCGTGGGTTCGAACCCCACGTTGGGCGCAGCTTTTTTGAGATGCATAATTCTTAAACTCGAGATTTTATATCGAAATTGGAAGAAAACAGTCTCGGACATGTAGCCCGGCTAGCTCAGTCGGTAGAGCACGAGACTCTTAATCTCGGGGTCGTGCATGGGTTTGAACCCCACGTTGGGCGCCGCTTTTTTGAGTTGAATAATTCTTAAACTCGAGATTCCATTTCGAAATTGGAAGAAAACCGTCTCGGACATGTAGCCTGGCTAGCTCAATTGGTAGAGCACGAGACTCTTAATCTCGGGGTCGTGGGTTCAAACCCCACGTTGGGCGCTGCTATTTTGAGTTGCATAATTCTAAAACTCGAGATTTCATTTCGAAATTGGAAGAAAACAGGCTCGGACATGTAGCCCGGCTAGCTCAGTCGGTAGAGCACGAGACTCTTAATCTCGGGGTCGTGGGTTCAAACCCCACGTTGGGCGCCGCTTTTTTGAGTTGCATAATTCTAAAACTCGAGATTTCATTTCGAAATTGGAAGAAAACAGGCTCGGACATGTAGCCCGGCTAGCTCAGTCGGTAGAGCACGAGACTCTTAATCTCGGGGTCGTGGGTTCAAACCCCACGTTGGGCGCCGCTTTTTTGAGTTGCATAATTCTAAAACTAGAGATTTCATTTCGAAATTGGAAGAAAACAGGCTCGGACATGTAGCCTGGCTAGCTCAATTGGTAGAGCACGCGACTCTTAATCTCGGGGTCGTGGGTTCAAACCCCACGTTGGGCGCTGCTTTTTTGAGTTGCATAATTCTAAAACTCGAGATTTCATTTCGAAATTGGAAGAAAACAGGCTCGGACATGTAGCCCGGCTAGCTCAGTCGGTAGAGCACGAGACTCTTAATCTCGGGGTCGTGGGTTCGAACCCCACGTTGGGCGCAGCTTTTTTGAGTTGCATAATTTTTAAATTAGAAATTTCATTTCGAAATTGGAAGAAAACTGTCAAGGACATGTAGCCCGGCTAGCTCAGTCGGTAGAGCACGAGACTCTTAATCTCGGGGTCGTGGGTTCGAACCCCACGTT
>JAQGBW010003482.1:0-16188 GCA_034698625.1 Julus scanicus
CGATTAAGAAATAAAACCCTGAAAAGAACCGATCGCGTGTCGAGTGTTTCCTCGGGTCCCCTAACGCGATCACAACAAGGGTTTTTGGACCTCCTCCATCCTGCTCGGGATGCCTTGGACCTCCACGGGTTTCCTTGAACAACCTCAGGATTCCTCGAACCATCTTGGGACTCCTCGCAGATTCTCAAGATTCTTTAGACCACTTTAAGATTTCTCGCACTTCCTCCAGATTCTGTGGACCTCCTCTGGTTTTCTTGAACAACCTCAGGATTCCTCAGACCATCTTGGGCATTTTTGAACCTCCTCATGCTTCCTTGGGCCTTCTTTTGATTTCTCGGACTTTCTCCAACCTCCATGGGATTTTTTGAACATCCTCAGGATTCCTCGATCACCTGGGGATTCCTTGAAGCACTTTAAGATTTCTCGAATCTCCTCAATCCTCCTCGGGAATCTTTGGACTTCCTCAGGATTCCTCGCAGATTCTCAGGATTCCTTGGGCCTTCTGAGGATTTTTCGGACTTCCTGCAACTTCCTCGGGATTCCTTGAACAACCCTCAGGATTCCTCGACCCAACCTTGGGATTCCTTGGACAACCTCAGGATTCTTTTCACCACTTGAGGATTTTTTGGACCATCTTAGGAACCTCCGGACCTTCTGGCGAATTGAATGATGCGGAACCAATACGTCCCCGTGACCCATTTGTCAGAGGAAAAAAGGCCTATGTGACATCTTGACCTCTTCGTAATCGATGCTTAACAACGATTGAGTGGTGTTTTGGAAACACTGTTCCGAGACCCCCCTTATTAGGAGCGGCACGGACGAGCGGCACGGACGAACGGCACCGGGAATGCGACACATTTGCGGTGCTCATTTGCATCTTCGGGCCCTTTGCGGATATATGGATCCAGAGTGACAAAATGTACTCTCGAGCATCAAGGATCCGGAAGGCGATCGACAATGTTGGATAAATGTATTACGTCTAGAACACAGACTTATCAGTCCTCGGCGACACGGGCCCTTTCATCACAAATCCGTGTTTGTAAACCCGGTAAAGTCATTCATAAAACAACAGATTGTCAACAAAAAGGGCCCTATGTGGCTATGCATACCTTTTATCGGTCGTCAGGGACTGACAACGTTGGATACCGATATCATGCCCGGAACACCGACTTATCAGTCATCTACGACAAGGGCCCTTTCATCACAAATTCATATTTCGAAACCCGGCCAAGTCATGCATAAAACCGGCGGTGCCCATCAACATCTATGGAAAGGGCCCTTCACCTTTATACGGAACAAAGCCCCAATTTTCTACATCAACCTCGTACGGAGTTTCTTATTGTCACCATTAGTAACACTAAAGGATCAAAGGGCTTGTGTCCTACCTTATCGCTATCCGTGGTGTTGCTGGATCCGATGGAAGTTACGGATCCTCTCTCCTGATCGATGTTGGTCTCGTCCAAAGAAGCGCACTCCTCCAGATCCCTGAAAAGGCCCCAAAAAAGTGTTAGACTCGAGGCGAGAATCATGGCGAGAACCTCTCGAGATACTCTCTAAATTTCCTCCTCACCTGCTGGACCTGTTGCTAGCCGATTTTCCAAATTTCGCTGGAGATTTCGGGATGTTGAGAGGAATTGTCGAACTGAAACACGTCTCTTGTATCAGTTCTCGAAGTTTCTTGACCCAAGCCTGTTTGCTATCTAAAGACGATGCCTGTTTTAATCAAAAGAAATTTTATTAAAACCTCGTTCAAATCTTAAAAAATCTTAAAATCTTCAAAAATCCTCAGAAATCTTTAAAATCTCCAAACATCCGTACCTTTAAAATAAGCTTATAATCCGAAATTGGCATCCTTCCCGTCCACACCGCAAATTTACATTCGTCACCTTCGACGTGTTCCGTGATGCCCAATTCGGCCGTCTGAAAGATCCGAGAGTAAGATTAAACCAATGGACACACACCTCTGAGAGTGGCACGAGCTGCCAAAGGGCTCTCGTTTAAATTTTATCGCTAATGGGCACGCAAGCCCTGATCTTTCCGATAGCAACTCGCAAAATACGAGTATCGAAAGCAGCTGTCGAGAGCTAGGCTGAAAACTTAGCGCATTTCCACATTAAGAAAACGCCATCTTTAGGTTTCGAGAGTGCTCGCGAGAGCATAATCGGCATAAAACAATTCTTGAATGGATAATCATAAGAGTTCTCAAATGGAAACTCTTACGGTTATCCATCAGAGAGTAGCCATCGAGAGTTACTCTCCAATGGAAACTCTACTTACCAGTAGTTTATTCTTGTAGAGGTATTTTGCTTTCCCGTTGCTGTCCTTCACCTCTTTGCTGAACAATAAATAGAGCTCGAATAGAAAAATATGTCGCTCTCTGCCTTTACGGATAATCTGTTTCGGATCCCACACTTGAAACGTATCTTGCAAAATCACTTCACCCAACTTATCGAGGCTTTCCTAAAAACAAAAAAGGGGCTCGTGAGCGCTTTGGTCCTTACGCGCATTTGTCCGAGAAAAACTTAACGACACTGGCACTTACCTCGTATCCATCTAACAAACTGAGATGCATGGCGTCATTGGCCTTCTTCGGAACGTTGAGCATCACGTCCAACCCGTCCTAACGAAAAGATTTAACGACACGTTAGCAAAACTTTCCTCGGCACGGCACCATCTCGTAAACTCGGATCAAACCTTAATCTCCCCTTGTCCTTCTTCGCAACACGACTGCAAGTCTTTCAGAAGAAGCTGGTATTTGGTGATCCGTTGAACCGGCTTTATCAAATAAGCGGCAATCGGATGATCCAGTTTATGTTTCTTTTGAATGTCTTCGAAGAAGGTGCCGCCGTGCTGCACCAACAGAGTATTAGATTCCGGCTTGTTTTTGCAATACTTGACGTAAATGTCGAACTTTTGAGCCTAAAAAGAAAACGCACGGTCAGTAAATCCGTCAACGGTTACGTCCCTGGAGGCAGGCCCTCCGCGGGAACTCACCCAAGTTACGAAGCAGTGTCCGACATCCTCGGGCATGCTCTCGTACTTCTCCAACTCCTTGAGGAAAATGTTTCTGTGAAAATCGTAAATCTCTTCGATGTTGCAGAACACCACGTCTCCCCTTCCTTGGATGGCCGTCGGCGTTGAAGAGTTGGTGTTCATCTCGGTTACGTAATGCTGAAAATCCGAGGAGGAAAGTCGTTAGCTTAGTTACGAATCTTAGCGCCTGGAAGGTAGCGTAATGATAAATAGTTTCGATCTACGGCTTCGAAAGTCCCGTCACTCGCCTTGATGCAACTTTCCAGATCTTTGACGTACGTCCGCTCCGTCTGCAACAACTCGGCCATGATGAATTCTTTTCGCCTCGCCGACCTTCGTTTTTCTTCGTTCAGTTCCTTGTTCACTTCTTTTACTTTCGCCTCTAAGCTCGGATCGCTGTTACGATCGATGGACAAATCTCTCGTTTCGCCCTGACGAATTAAAAAAAAGGCAACGGTTAGTCGATGACCCTACAGAATTACCGAGACCACGATTATATGAAAAGCTCGCAGCAATCCGCAATTAATTAAGTCCATCTCAATGGATAAGGCCGTTTGAGGACATTTGCTTTTGACTAGTGGCACCTCCGACTAACAAGAACCTCTGACAAACGAGGACCTCCGACTAGAGAAGACCTTGTGACTAGCGACTCCTCCGACTTGCATGGAACTCCAGCTAGCGGCACCTTCAATAAGCGGCACATCCGACTAGCGGCACTTCGACTAACGAGGATCTCAGACTAGAGAGGACCTCCGACTTACGAGGACCTTCAACTAGCGGCACCTCCGGATAGCGGCACCTTCGACGAGCTTTTCAAAGTTGGCGCAGTCGGAACATCCGAAAACAAAGAGACCAACCTCCTGTTGAATTCCGAGCGTCTGCTCCAGCCTCATCCTGTACTTGTCCATCCTGGCGCTGAAATCCTTGTACCTGTTATCCACAGCTGCCACCCACTGTTTAATGCTCGCCGCGTGAGCGTGGCCTTTCTCCACCAAACTGTCCGCTAACTGGATGAGCAACTTCACTTTCTCGCGAGTTTCCTGAAACATTCAAAGAAACGTTTAAGCGGGAAAGACAAGAACGGTCCTTCGTGTCTCGTAGAGATCCCGCAACGCTTCGCTCACCTTAGCGGTCACTTTGAATTCGTTGTGTTCCTTGAGAAGCATCTCCGTCTCCTCTCGACTTTCGCCTACGTTGGTGTGCGTGGAGAGGTAGAACTCTCCGGTGTCGTGGATCCACTCCAAGGCCTGCTTAGCGCTACGTTCGAAGAGCACGTACTGCTGGCATTGGTCGAGGCGCTTCTTCTTCATGGTCCAGAATTCCAGCACCCTGTTTTCCTGTTTAAGTAACTGCTCCAAAATACCTGCGGGAAGAAGGGAAAGCGTTATGCCCGACGTTCCAACGCATTGCCGAAATTCAACGGACGAAAATTCCGTTACCTTTGACTTGGTTTTCAGGCCCTAGAAGTTTGGCTTCGCCTTGAAAACTATAATACTGTAGACTTCGCGCCGCGTACTTCAGGAACGTCTCCGCCGTTCGTCTGGCCAACGTACAAGCCTGTCGAGGAAAGAAAACGGAATAGTCAAACCCTTCATTTGGTCATAAACATGGCACACATTTTCCCCAAAGTGCCCATCCCTCACAAGCGCGCCGGGCCACACCATTTGAGGAACAGTGCCGAAGATAAGTAACGCACCTTTAGGAAGGCTTCTTTTTGTTCCTGATGCTTGTTGATGAGCTGCGAAATAAGGGTTGCCTTATCCATGGTCCCGCTTTTGTCGCTGCTACACCAATCTTCATCCCGCCGATATTCTCTCTCCAAGCTGTCCAGCACGGAACAAACCTGCAACGCGAATCGCCGGTTAACGAGTGTTCTCCCCAAATTCCCGAGCGCAAAATCTCGTTTCCGAACGCGGTTACGAACCTGTTCGGCAGTTTTGTAGAAGTTGAGCGAGGCGGTGACTAATTTGTGCCTGTCTTCCGCGTGAGTGACTAGCTGCTGCCAAATGGAGCTGACTCCCTCGGCCACGGTGCGGATGCGACCCAGGTCGTAGTGGTTCGACTGAATCAGAGAATCCGCCTTCTGCTGAATGTGCACGGTGCTGTGATGCGTTTTCTGAAGCGTAAAAGCGAACGGTCACCAACGGTTTTAAAAACGAAACATTATTCGCAAACGCCGAATTACCTCGATGGCCACCTGGAACTGTTCGTGCTCTTTGTGCAATTGTTCGGCCTCTTGAGTATTATTCGGAATGGCAAACGTGGCCGTCAACATCGCCTCTCCATTTTGGATCCAGCTCACGACCTAAACGACGGCGATAACACGCGTTACGTCAAGGAAGTTACGCTACGAAGACTCCTGGCGTTAATCCGAGCTAAAGTCGCCTACCTGATTGGCGTCGTTTTCCATCTGACTTAAGCGCAAACACTGGTCGAACTTGGCTCTTTTAATCTCGGCCAAGTCTTCCAGATCCATTTCCCTCTCGTGAAGAAATTCAAGAAGCACCTGAACCCTGGCTTGCGCGTTGCACTGGGTGTCGGCCATCAGAGTTATACCGGAAGATTCGATTAACTGTAAACCGGGAAATAGAGCGGGATCAGAAGTGATGCTATCGTTAAACTAACGTGATTTCCGACTTATGAAGGCTTCATACTATAGAGGGTCTTTGACTAGCAGCACCTCCAACTAACGATGACCTCAAACAAGAGAGGACCTTTGACTAGCGGCACCTCCGACTAATGATTATTTCCGACTAGAGAGGACCTCTCACTAGCGGCACCTCGAACTAACGAGGACCTCAGATAAGAGGACTTTTGACTAGGGGCACCTCCGACTAGCGAGTACCTCAGACGAGAGGACCTTTGGCCAGTGGCACCTCTGACTAACGAGAATCTCTTACTGGAGAGGATCTCAGACTAGCGGCACCTCCGACTCACAAGGACCTCAGACGAGAGGACATTTGACCAGTGGCACCTCTGACTAACGAGGATCTCCGACTAGTGAAGACATCCGACTAGTGGCGCCTCCAACTAACGAGGACCTCCGACAAGCGTTACAAACTGGACTGACCTGGCTTAGCTCCTGCCCCCTTTGCAGAACTTCGAAAGTGGTGTTCTGCATGTGAGTAACGTTCTCCGCGTGCATCCTCAACATCTGTTCGATCTTCTCCACGTCCGGTGCGATGTTCGTGTTCTGCAGTTCTTCCGCCCACAGTTCCAGCTGAGAGGAAACTTCCAGGGCATCCCTCTCGAACAGCCTCAACTGAAGGCACAAGTCCAACTTCAGTTTTCTGGCCGCCCAAAGTTCCTCCAACTCGTCTCTAGTTTTGTTCAGCCTTTCCAAAGTTTCTTCGACGCTGGCGTACGAACCAGAAGTATCCGTTTCTGCCGAAACTCCGATTCGTCTACGAGTTAAAGAGTTTTAACGAGGGTTCGTACCGAACGGTTCCGTTGTTTAAAACGACACTCACCTCAGCTCTTCGAGTAACGTTTCCCCTTCTCCGATGGTGCTGACGGCGGCATCGATCGTAGAATCTCTTTGTTGTCCGAACTGATTTAAGAGGGCTTCGGCTCCGTCTACGGTATCGGACACGTCGTTACTTTGGAGTTCTTGTTTGAGTTCTTCGAGCCACGTGGAAAGCTAGGAGGGAAAAGTAAACGAGGAGGTGTTTCGTTAACGTAACCACGAGTTTCCGATAACCAGAATTTGAAATCCGAATGTCAGAAGCTCCGTACCTCTTTATCGTGAGTATAAAATAAGACTGCCAAGTCCAACAACTGCCTCCTCTGCTCCACCCGAGTGGCGAAGCTGGTGATGTGAGATTCTAATTCCTGCGCTACGGAGTATATTTCGTTGGCGTTGCATTCGCCGGTTTGGGCAAGCTCTTCGGCCGCCGCCAATAATTTTTCGGCATTCGTATAAGTGTTCTGAAAATAAAAAAACATCGGTAACCGGTCGACTCGTAACTGGGTATATGAAAAAAGATTTGACGAGCGCGTCCGCTTACCTGCGCGACGGTTTCAAAATGTTCGTGGCTTTTTTGGAGCGCTCTCGCCCGTAAGAGATTCTTTCCGATTCCCGTATTTTTTTGTAGGAAAACCTCACCGTGATTTTGAAGCCAATCCAGAACCTTAACGAAAGAAATAGCGGTTTATTAAACGCATTCTCGAGACAACCGTATAAAATGCGGACACTTTGATGGACCAGTTGTCGGGTAATCGTACACCATCGCACTGTCCACACCTCACGATACTTTACGAATATTCGCGTATTTTACCTGTCGTACGTCTTCTTGAAACAATCTCAGGGCTAGCTTTTGGTGCATTTTTAATTTCTTGCTATGCCAGACTTGTTCGGAGGCCCTATGATGGGCGAGTATCTCGTGTATCACAGACAGGACGTGACTAGCCCCTTCGGAGTAATCGGCCACGGGGTTGCCGTGGTTGGGAGCGCGACCCACCACGTTGTCGTACACCGTCAACCCTTCTGGAGTAACCTAAAGACGTAACCATCGATTAACGTAATTCAAAACATTAATTATTCAAATCGAGTTGCCGGTTAAAATGGTGTAATTGTGCGCTAGATTAATAATAAATCCCTGTGACTTACTTTAAAAAATAAAGATAAAATGCAGCGTTAAATATTTACGCAAAGTGTAATACTCGGGAATTTTAATTGAACGTTACCCGTATGGAAAATAGTGGTAATAAACTAGTAATAGGCAGTTAAGTTGCCGAAGGATAACGACACGTCCAAATAACCGCTACTAGACGTAGCGTTCAAAATGTGCACGAAAAAAAAAAATGAAAACCAAACGTGCCGAAATGCGTATAAAGTGCAAAGGGCATCGAATCAAAAGTAACGCCTAACTTACTGTCACTAAGCAAAACTCCGCTTTTGTTTTTCTGCACTTCTAACAAACAAGAATTTGTTATAAAAACGATCGATTCAATTAAAAAAATGCTAGCAATTTACGATAACAACAAAATTACGCCACGACACGACCTCGACTATATCGTGAACGAGCGACGAGACTCGCCTACAACGAACACTTACTGCTTTTAAGCGATAATCCACTTGAGATCTTGACTTCTGATAGAAACGACAAAATTTTAAAATTAAAAATGAATAAAACACGGTTTTCGGAAAAACCATCCATTTTACGTTAAGAATCTACGCGACACAGCAGTCTGATGACCGAACTTTTCTAAACAGGACTATTCAATACATCTAAATTTGACGGAGTTTTGCGAAGGTATAAGGGCACGCAAAAGTGTATTTTTCGAAGACTAATCGTTCAAAAACGCCTCTCAAAAAACGTCCTGATTGCGGTACATAAACGGCGAGATTTTTTCGCGTATTCTCGCGGACTAACTTCCAGAAAACTTCATGCTCGCGGTATATAAACGGCGATATCTCTTCACGTATACTCGCAGTCTAACTTCCAGAAAACGTCATGTTTACGGTATCGCGAGCCTTCACCAGGCTCCTAAAATATCTGCACGTCGAATAGTCCCGTGTCGAAAAGACGTAAAACCCAAGTTTTCGTATCGCACGTAGATATTTCCGATAAAACGGATGGTGTTTGCCGCAAAGATGATAATGATGTGACATGTTTCACGCGAGTCAGCCCTCGTACGAGAGAACGAAAGAAGTGACTAGCCGCCAAAAAAAAGCAAAAGAGAGCGATGATAATAATAATAATAAAATGTTTACATGTTTCCTGGAGGAGGCCTCCACCCGAGGATGATTACACATTTGTACCAAGTGATCAAGCTGATAGAGAAGCTTTTTACTCGTGCTGTGAACCTGGAGAAGAAATACGGATATATCCACCGCTAATCCACCACCAAAGTCGCACACAAAAAAAAAAAAGACCCTCGACTCCCATATCCCGGAACAAATCCCACGACTATGGATCGTGCACAGAGTCCACCCCAAAAAAAAACACCGAACCCGCGTAAGCTAGCATTTTTCGTTACTGACCTCGGTGTACGCTTGGCACATCGTCTCGTAAAGGCTTTGGTGCTGGTGAATGCTTTCCTCGAGATCCGTCACTTCCGTGGATATCTTGATGGACTCGCTCGCTTGGGTCCAAGTCGGAACGCTGCTTACGTACTAAACAACGAAACGTATTTTAATCGACTAAAAAAGCGGATGTTGCTTTCAGGAGAAATTCAGCGCCGACGCGTTAATGCCGAGGACATCGTGTGAGCCGCGGCAGCACGTCCTCGCATTTCAGGACACCGGAGTCCCCGCATCAGTGGCATCGGGAGAACGGGGTTTAAAGACGAATCCGGCGACCTTACCTGCTCGGCTCGCTGATGAAACATGACCGAGAGCGCCAGCACGGACGCCCGCTCGTCTAATCCGCTCGCAAAGTCCTTCCACGCTCTGTCTAATTTGGAGGCGACGTGTTGGATGTGCGAGGCGGCGTAATGACCGGCATCGCACAGCCGCGAGGCAACGGTCAGCAAACGATTGATATTTATGTATACGTTCTGAAAACAAATCGATGACCGAATGAGTTGCGGAAATCTTTTCGGTAACCGCTCATTTCTAAATCGGTTTCGAGACTGTCTTACCATCGAGGCCATCGTGAAATGTTTGTGCTCGTCTTGTAGATCTTTGGCCATTTGATAAGATTGACCGATTTCTTCGTAATTGGCCAGGAACAGTTCACGGTTGTGAAATATCCATTCGAACATCTGAGGGGATTTCAAATTGTCGAGTACGTTAACAAAATACTTTTTTTTAAAAAAAAGTAAGTTGCCGATGATCATACCTTGTCCGCATCCTGTTCGAAAAGCCTCAACTGGAAGCAATGGTCCAATTTCATTTTTTTTATCTGCCACAACTGTTGTAAGTGTTGCCGCGTGGAATGAACTTTATCTAACAGTTGCATCACCTTTAAAAAAATCTCGTTTTAACGACTTAACGAAACCCGTAACGAACCGTTATAAGACTACGTACCTGACCGATCGAATTTTGGAAATCTGCATTTCCAGCAATCATGTGGGCGCTGTCGCGGCCCGAATAGCCAGAATCGTACGAACCGCTGCCTTCGGACAAACAACTTAATCTACGTGGGAGAAAAACGTGATCCGAACTTTAATTTCTTCAGTTTTTATTTATTTTCTTATTATTTGAGTCGCCAAGTAGGGACTTAATCAAAAGTACCCTCGCAAAGTAGGAACCTAGTTAAAGGAACCCTCGCAAAGTAAGGACCTAAAAATTTTTTTTCAATTCAAACCTTTCCCCGATACAACTACATCTCAGTTGCCATCGAGATAGGTTCGTATATTCCGCGTGCCCTTACCTTTGCAATATCCTCTGCCCTTCCATATCGATGTCTTCGACAGGGGCCTTGGCCACTTTTTTCTTCATCTCGTTGTGCTGTTCAATCATTAATTTGGCTCCGTTGACGTCGTCGGCAAAATCGTTACGATTCATATCTTTTTTTATGTCGTCCAACTTATCGAGAAGACTGATTGCCTTCCAGATGAAATCTTCCAGGCCCTTTGTGTTTTTTTTACAAAAAAAGCAAGAACACGATAAAGGTATTTGTCGTTCGGATGTCCGGTCCCAACCGACCGACTTACCAATCGCATTTCGATCCATTGATTGTGATCGTAGTAGAGAGTGCCGTCCAAATCGCTGGTCAGCTGCGCCGGATCGATGATTTTTGGTAACGATTCCATGGAGATCATATTTGTCTGAAACGTGAGATATGTCGAGAGTAAAGCGCAGATATGGCGAGTAACGGTGCTCCGAGAGCAGTGCGTGCTACTGTTTGAGAGCTGTCTTGCTCGAACTTCATTGCTAGCAAACTAAATGTACATTTCCTCGTGAGAGAAAATCCTGGCGAGCAAAACTCGAGATGCTCTCTGTAGTAGTTCTAATCGATGGATACGCATCTTCGAGAGTAACAGGTTTTACAACTTTATCGCTAGCAAACTTTAGGTACATTTCCACGTGAGAGAAAATCCTGGCGAGAAACTCTCGAGATGCTCTCTGTAGCAGTTCTAACCGACAAGAGCATATTTCCACATTAAGAAATCGCAACGCTCAATATACCCGATTGGGCACGGTTTTGAGAGTGCTCTCGACGAGGTGCTCACGTCGTGCTCGTGATACCGCAATCGGCTGAAAACAACTTTCAAATGGACAACCCTCCGAGAGTAGCTCACGAGAGTAAATCTCAAATGGAAACGTACCTTAAGACCACGAGCGCTTTTAAATTACCTCAAACCTATACTTGGAACTTCCCAAACTCGTCCTCTGTTTCTGCCAGAAGTTTTCCGGTTTAATGATGTACGCCATATGAATATTGTCAGGTAAGCATTCCTGAAACATACGCAAATTAGTTTATGGTGACGGAGGGCGAGACGTTTTCACCAATTCCACTCACTTGTAATATCTTTAAAAGCGGCTTCACCGTGCTCCACGTCGCCCCTCTCATGTCGATGACCACGGTAAAGCCGAGATCCCGCAAATCCCCGCTAAAATGCGAAAACAAGAAAACATTTTAGGTCTTATTTGCATATATTTAATATTTATCGTAATTATTGAACACGTTTCGGGACAAGTTTCGCACCTAGGAATACTGGCAAGGTAGTTGAGCAAACATCGCAGATCGTCGGCTTCGATTCTCTCCGGTCTCGTTCTTGAAGGAAAAGTTAAAATGGGTCCTCCGCGACGATCACGGCCACCTACGAAAATAAACACAAAAATGTCAAAAATTAGGGTTTTTTATTATTATTAATTAACACTTAGCGGAACAATAGTTTCAAAAAACCAGTCGTACGTTACGCACGTTGTAATTCAACGGACCGTAACCTATGAATCGAGCCAATCGGACCATTTATTAACCTTAACGATGAAAAACGTAGACGGATCTAATTTGCCACATCATTTTTTAACACATTTAGGATTTTGGGGTCAGAAATTTTTATTAAAAAAAATCTTCCGCGTCTGAACTCTTTGACATTACGAATCTTTGTTCGGCACGCTTTTTACACTACATTCCCCCAGATGGAATAATCGACGGGGTTAAAATCAGGTCTATTAGGTGGCCAAAGGGCAGGTGGTAGAAAATCTGGAGTCTCTCGACAGAGGAGTTGAACAGTTTCTCGAGCAGTTGGGTGCCGGTGCACCATCTTGCCGGAACAAGAACAAGTCCGAAACTACCGTATATCTGAGGGAATTCGGTGCAAAAAGTGTATCGAACAGATTTGCAATGTTGAAGAGCTCCCAACATGATTTCCAGCATGCTTCTCAGCATGACTCCCAACTTGACTTCAAAAATTGATTCCCAGCAAAATTTTAAAGATGACTCCAACATGATTCCCAGCATGATTCCCAACAAGATTCACAGCATGCTTCCCAACAAGATTTCGTACAGGATTCCCAACATGACTCCCAACAGGATTCTCAGCATGACTCCCAGCATGCTTCCAAAGAGGATTCCTAACATGACTCCCAACATGATTCCCAACAAGATTCACAGCATGCTTCCCAACAGGATTTCATACAGGATTCCCAACATGACTCCGAACATGACTCCTAAGATGCTTTTCAACAAGATTCTCAACAAGATTCCTAACATGACTCCCAACATGATTCCCAACAAGATTCACAGCATGCTTCCCAACAGGATTTCATACAGGATTCCCAACATGACTCCCAACAGGATTCCCAATATGACTCCGAACATGACTCCCAAGATGCGTTTCAACAAGATTCCCAACAAGATTCCTAACATGACTCCCAGCATGTTTTCCAGATTCCCAACATGATTCCCAAACTCAAAAGGGGCGCAATAAGGAAAAGCACGTTCCTAATCTTTAAGTTTTTTTTAACTTATTTTCGGATGTAGCAGAAAATAACTAACCTAAGAGAAAAATGTAACAAAAAAAACAGCTAGCATCATTTCCTCAACACTACGAACCGTAAGTAAAACTCTCTTTAAAACATGGCTATTAGTTTTTTTTGTTTTTCAGACAATTTGAAAAATAAATAAAGCGAGGGCATTTTTTTCCACTTTCGACTGTTGCCATACGGATGCAATTTGTAACTTAGGTTATAACTTACTCTTCCACGCTTAGTTACACCAAACAATAAGAGAAAAAAAGAAAAATACTCAATCTTCCCTAACACGAGGCAGAAAAACATAAAATGCTTCACTTTTTAGTCCTTTTAGTAAAAAAAAAAAATACATTAACTATCAAGTATAAATTTTAGCAAAATTAGGACAGTTTATTAGAATGTTAGCAAAATTAAAACAATTTCAAGAGAATTTTAGCAAAAGTAGGAGCGTTTTAGTAAAATTAGGTGCTTTTTACCCGAATTTTAGTAAAATGAGAACCGTTTTAAAGAAATCAGGAGCGTTTTAGCATAAGTTTAGTAAAATTATGAGAATTTTGAGGAAATTCTGAACAGTTTTCATCCCAATTGAATAGTAGCAAGACTTACCGGTGAGAATGGCAATCCGCTCTTGTAATAGAGGCAGCAATTCACGGGCCCTTAATCCATCCGAAGGTTTAGGACCTGTGAAAATCAAAAATAACATATTCATTGCTGGAGAATAATTATTCAAAAATAATGCAAAAAATTCGTTAAAACAGCGCAATATTATGGGCCAAATATTGCCCCAAGTTCATCCCAAATGTTATGTCATTTTTCTGCATTTTTTTTAGGTTGAAGGCCAAGCTTTTTAAATAAAAGGGTTAATTTTACAGTAAAAACGCAATTTTTCTGCATTGAAAGTGAGATTTTTCAAAAATATAGCGCATAAATTGGCCATTAAGCCGTGTCCACACCAACGAAAACACTGAGCAAAAGCAATGTTTGTCGTTGTTGGATGAGGTTAAGTGCCCAAAGGCGAATAAGGCTATAGAGGGCCCAAAGAGTTGATCCTAAAGATGGTTTACAGGACTAACTGATTAATCTATACGCGCATATTACGTAGATACCAGTGACAGACTGGAGCAGCAATGTTTGTGAAATCATGTTTGCAATAAGTTTGCTTTAAAGGCGGCGGCACACACGTGATATTCGGCCAGTACAGAATATTTGTCTATTGCCAGTCTTTCACAGAATTGGCGAGTACTCCGATACATGTATGCGCGTGTTTGCATGGTGCCGAGTTTTTACGGGAACGTAATTAAAATTGTACTCACCGCAAGTATAATTAAAATTATATCTCGTCTCACACAAAACTGATCGATGAATCAAGGTATCGTTTCATTCATATATTATTATCTTTTACTGGTAAACCACTCGACGAATATGTGTACTGAGTAGAACTTTTTCGCTACATATAAAGAGCATTTTTCACCAAAAGTTTTACGAAACCTCTGGACACAAACCTGGTAGGCAAACTTTGGTTCAAAACATGTTTCAGAAACCGTGTTTTTGTTTCGTGCTTGCTTTGGTGCATGCCGGCCTTTACCAACTTTCGTCCCGATGTTTCGGCAAACTTCTGGTTGCCTTCGAATCATGCTTTTGAGAACATTTTGCCAATAGCCTAATAGGCGGTCGGTATCAAAATAGAAAAATCTTTTCGCTTCACGGCGTTCGTACACAGGCATGTACTCGGACGTCACTCAATTTGCGGATGAATTTCGAGCAACGATAGAACAAATCATCTGCACACCGTCCGCAAATTGCGAGCAGACGGCAGCACACACGTGTGGCGACCCTCGTAGCACGCGTTGCCGCATGGGCCCTACTTGGCCACCACCTTTGGCCCGATAGGAACGTCATCATCCAAAAACATTTGCTCCATTTATCATGTTTTTTTGGTGGGAGCACCATTGCTTTTCGAAACATGTTCCTGAAAGCATCTTTTGAGTTTTACGTTTTTGTGTTTTCATGTTTTTTGCTTTTCTTCCATATACATTTTTTTGTGTGTGGTGTGGATCCGGCTTTAAGCCGGCCAGACTTCAAGAATTGATGTGTACATAATCCTTAAAAAAAAATTCCGAGTGTCCATGCACCTTTTACATGCAGTAAAAGTAACATGTTTTCTGCTGGATATTCGTGCAATAAAAGTAGTTTTAGGCATTAAACATGTGATTTCTGCAAAAAATTCTTCAGCCCCACAAAAAGTTAAATTTTGTAGCTAATGTTGTTGTTGTTGGTTGAGTTTAAAGGGCCCAAAGGCGACTATAAGGCTAAAAAGGGCCCAACCGGTTGCGAGAGATCGATTAATTTATAACAATTTTGTAGCTAAATATTTACTGCTGCACGAGTGGGGAATCTAGGGTTAGTTATGAGTTTGGTCCTACAAATTATGGTAACCCAAATTATTAAAGACCCTAACAGATTCCCTGACTTTTTCTCAAAGACTCCCAAAGTTTGAGTGAAAAAACAACGAGTTGCTTCACGGGTTAGGAACCTCTCCGCGGCGCAGTAGCACCGGGAAGGGGAGACGAAACTTTGGGAAGTAAAGACAACGAAATTAGTCGTTCAATAAGGTCAAAAGCACCTATCATCCTCCTCCTCCTACTACTACTACTCAATGACACGATGATTCCAATGGCCTGCCAATGACATCTTTTAGGCCTAACAAGAAGGATGGGGACATATTTGAGAGTGAACGCCTCGGTACATGACCTGACACCGGACGAACGGTACATCGTTTACGGTGCTTATTACCCTCAACGAGTTAAGTATTTCTTAGGTATGATATTAGAGTTAAATTGAAGCGAATTAAGAAGGTGTTTTACCTCCTGCCTTGTAGTATAGGGCGACATCACCATCGCTGGAGACGTCACTCGATGTTTCCGTGGTGCTCATCTTGGTCGTGTATTCGCTCTAATCTTCCTCCGCATCCACGCGATAACAACTCTTTATCGCAAACGGCATTTCGCAAAACTCGAGCATATTTTAAATAAATCTTAAACGCTGATAAGAATGTTCAACATCCACAAAAATCCAACGAACGGCGGCCATTTTGAAAGAATGCCAAATGTTTGCGGATGGAATAAAAAATAACATTAGATAACTTCCGGTTTGGATGCTATTCCCAACATGCACCTCGCCAAAACACCTACCCAGTTCACCGAATGTTCGACCATAGCCCCCTATATTATACAGGCCCCTGCATTATTTGGAAGTCTATGGGAGAAAACGGGAATTTCTCTGTCAAT